>OMKZ01010540.1:4966-7466 GCA_900302535.1 Neoniphon sammara | reverse complement strand
TCCTAGCCTAGTTATGTAGCTGTGGCCTCAGAATGAAGTCAGACTTGTCAGAATGTACGTTATCCAAAGAGCAAGGGCTGTTCTCAACCATCACACTTGTAGTTTCAAATACGCTCAATCATATGTCAAATGTGCTGACAGGACTCATCACAATCAGCTGGAATGATTGGTTCCC
This sequence comes from Neoniphon sammara, assembly GCA_900302535.1. NCBI lineage: Eukaryota > Metazoa > Chordata > Actinopteri > Holocentriformes > Holocentridae > Neoniphon > Neoniphon sammara. The sequence continues at coordinate 7,291 of OMKZ01010540.1, read as the reverse complement.
TGTGTGTGTGTGTCAGACAGAAGGGCTGTGTTTTTAGTTTAAGGCCTCTCTCACACATAATGGAGCACAGAGTGTGTTTGATTAAAGTGGACAGTCAATCAATGACCAGCGTCACAGTCATTAACCAGTTATCAGAGAGGAGATTGAAGAGTACCCCCCTGATTGGTCAGCTGTGGTAGCTCCCAATCAATGGAAGGGCTGTGTGTGCGCACATACAGTATGCGTGTGTATGTGTGGATGTCTTTTCATTGCTTTGTCGATTGCATGCATGTGATCCCTGACACTGGACTCCGGTATAGATTATACAAACATGTCCCAACATGCCCTGGTGGAGCACACATAAACACACACAGCCTTTGTCTCTGTCTATATGAAGGGAACAATGGCCAGCTCCTGTTTCCTAGGGTTAAAAGGACATTCCAGTTCAGAACCCCAGCTGCACTGGAAGCTTTTGCACGGTGACAATTCTCTGTATAACCAACATTTTCTATAGAATGCCCCTTTAATGAGAAGTGAATGGCCAGTTTATTGCAGGGGCCTGGGAAGAGATGTGCATGTTTGTCTTTCCATACATGTGTTCATGTATGTGGTCTTGCATATATTTGTGTATGTGTATGTTTGTCTGTGTGTCCCAGTCTGTCTGTGGCCTTGCCTGTCTGAGTGCCAGAGATTACTCATTGGCAGATTAATGGATTGAGCTGACCCAGTAGCCTGCTGCATGCAGCCCTTTGTGGCTGACTGGCCGACGGCTCCAACACTTCTGTCTGTCTGCGGGGCTCTCCTGCAATCAGCCGAACACAGGAGACGGTGCTGTTTTCTACATGCATAACGCATGGAAACACAAGCACAATAGATGCATCATTACCTCAGCACACAAAGGAAACATTTAATTCACAGTATGGGATGAAGTTGAGTATAGACTGCTGTGCACATTGATGTTGGATTTGAGCTCTTTATCTGGGAGTGATCAGTCAGCTGAGACAAACTCATGCTCTCTCTCTCTCTCTGCCTTTCTAGAATATTCTCCTATCTAGACGTGGTTACACTCTGTAGGTGTGCTCAAGTATCCAAGGTAAGCACCGCCCTCTTTACACCACTAAACCATTAGCTGTGGGCTAAGCATTAACACACTCTTTGTTGTAAAATAACACAGGATAGACGTAAATATTAACTCTGAGGAATGGTGGAAACCACCATTTTGAAACCTGTGGAAACGTGTATAATATAGCGCCATCCACTGGTTGAATATTTGTAAGTGGACCACTGCTTTGCCAGAGTGCACTGCAGCTGTTAGCCATTTATGAATGAGCTATCTGTGAATAATAACAAGGGCTTGGCACATGGCCCCCGAATGCAGTACAACAGCTCCAATGTATTCCTATAGGGAAAAGATCTCTTTTCCATGATACTGGAGCTAAAGAATCAATCAAAATATTGAAATTCTAATATGGCTAAGTGTAGTATCTAAATCGCAGGTGCTGCAGTTTTTTGATAAACATAAACTCTGTGACATAATACCATTATAAATGAAGTATTGTGTCGCTACAGAGATGCCCTGGCCCACAAATAGTATGCTCCAGACATAAGAAAACATGTTATTGATACAGACACCAGCAAAAATCACATAATCCTCATTTTAATCATCTTTCAGTGAAAATGAAAATTATAATGCAAAAATGATCATTCCCTCTAAAGTTGTGAATCATATCACAGTCACAGTATCTGTCAAAATAATTGTAATATGTTTTAATGTCATATTGTTCAGCCGTACTACCTACTTGTGAATTCCAGTGTTAAAGCACCATAGTTACACATGTAGTCACAAAACATAATTTTCCTTATATTTTTTCTATGATTTGTGCATTTGTACAAAATTTAGGTAAGACTATTTTTTTGTCAGTTAATCTTCATAAAGGTACTGAGTGCACTTGAATTCCCAAACCATTATTGTGGCTGCCTGAGAAGTGACAGCAAGCTACTGCAGCAGCTCTGTGAACAAAGAAAATAAGAAGTGGGCATATTTTATGTGTACTGCACCACTGAGCAAAGCCCATAGAGAGCCGTACTATGGACTGGTGGTCCAGTATGCCCATTAATTTCTACCATATGTGAAATCACTGTTACCACACACCTTCCCCCTCCTCTGACCAACACGTCTGTCTGTTTCCACAACCTGTCTCTCCTGCTCTCTGTCTTTCTCCCTCTAAGGCGTGGAATGTCCTGGCCTTAGATGGCAGCAACTGGCAGAAGATCGACTTGTTCAACTTTCAGACAGACATAGAGGTGAGTGGTGTGTGTGTGTGTGTGTGAGAGAGAGAGAGGGGG
>OMKZ01010539.1:1391-12806 GCA_900302535.1 Neoniphon sammara | reverse complement strand
GTTTTTCAGCAGCAGGGCCTGGGTGACTGGTAAGGGTTGAGGGAAAGCTGAATGAAGCAAAGTACAGAAATATCCTCAATGAAAACTTGTTCCACAGCGCTCAGGACCTCAGACTGGGCCGAACGTTCACCTTCCAACATGACAGTGACCATAAGCACACAGCCAGGACAACACAGGAGTGGCTTAGGGACAACTCTGTGAATGTCCTAGAGAGACCCAGTCCTATCGAGCATCTCTGAAGAGACCTGAAAATGGCTGTCCACCAATAGTCCCCATCCAACCTGGCCGAGCTTGTGAGGATTTGCAAAGAAGAATGGCAGAAAATCCCCCAATCAGGTGTGCAAAGCTTGTTGCATCATACCCAAAAAAGACTCGAGGCTGTAATTGCTGGCAAAGGTGCTTCAACTAAGTACTGAGTAAAGGATCTGAATACTTATGTCGATGTGATATTTCAGTTTTTTATTTTTAATACATTTACAAAAACTTCTAAAATTCTGTTTTCACTATGTCATTATGGGGTACTGGGTGTAGATTAATGAGAGAAGAATCTAGATGAGTGTAGCACAAGGCTGCAACATACCAAAATTGAAAAAAGTGAAGGGGGTCTGAATACTTTCTGAAAAATAGTTAATTGTCATGAGTTTATAGTTTTATTTTTGTTGTAGAATTGACCAAAATGCATGTACAGTAGACTGGGTTTCACCTTGTAAAGCACAAAAATTTCACCGATCACTTCAACAGGTTTTCTGGAGATTCCTGAAATTCACTGCAGATGTTATAGTGAACGCTTTATGATATTAGACACATGGTTATCATCAAAGCTGGATTTAAATGGAGTATTATTTTCTTTTGTCAACACATGTATTTAAACCTGTGGAACTGGTTTAAAGGGCAGATATCTGAGAGACTATAGAGCACTTGGCACTCACACAAACACAATTTGGACCCTGGCCACTTGAGGAAACCATCAAACCCTGTTGATTTGTCTCTCACAAACTTTCTACCTTTCACTGCTTTCCACTGCCTCTATTTCTTCCTTCCTATACCTTCCTGTCCTTTCCTTTCCTGTTTCTTCCTGGTTTTTTTGTTTTCAAGTAGCCTACGCAAGGATTGGATAGTAAGGCCTGATGCATTTACTGGTGAATTGTAAAAGCATAACATGGTGTGAAACAACATAATCCCCTTACGCCTCTGATTTACCTCACTGGCTGCCAATATTAGCTGCGGGAGATGAGCTCTGTCTGGCTTTGTCCTTGGTTGTCAAAGTGACCTTCTTGTCATGTCTTTCCCACTGATCCCCTCCACCCCCCAAAGGAAAGTGGAAAGTCCACATTACTCTGAGTATTTTATTTTATTTCATCTTATTTTATTTTGAGGAAAGCTGAGACCAATGTAACTGCAATGCTAAATCTGGGCCAGGACCTATGTGACATGTCATACCTCTTTCTCTACCAGTTTGTCCCATCTCTCCTCACTTATATCTGTCTAAAAAAGGCAAAAGGTGCCATTAACAAATCTTTACAGCAAAGAGAGGTTTCAGTGGAGGCCATATTGGAGGTCTTCAGCTCTTCGGCAGCAACAATGATACAGTTCTGTGATACATTGGATTGGTGGTGTATTTTAGAGAAGATCAGCTTACTACTGCTTGTTTTTATTCAATTAAGTTATTACGTATATTCACCTTGGCTCACAGGTGTATATCAGTCCCTGATTTGGTGGCTACAGTGAAAACTAACAGGGGTCTGATGACTAATTTTGGTAACTATAACATGGTCATGGAGTCCTTGTATTAACACATTTGTGCTATAGCTAGTATATCGTTAGTAGTGGTTAGTAGATATATCTTTGTTAAATAAGCTTACTCTTAGTTAGCTACTAAAGCCAAAAACCAACTCTATTTATGCTAACTGTCCTGACTTTCTCAAGCTGCAAGTCAGAGGGCTTTGGAATAAAAACCTACATACCCTCAGCAATCCAAGGCACCTGGTCTTACCTGTCCCTGTCCAACCAATCACTGCAACAGGTGGTTTCACTAATTAGCACATCTTCAACCAAAGAGGGGCCTAATTCATGTCAACAACTTGTAATTACAGCTGGGGATCTCCTATTTTTCTGAAAGCTCCGATACATCTAATTTGGAGGTAAATAGCATGGAAATATCTGGAAAATGCCACCGTTAAATGCAAATAAACCCAAAGTTAATGTTACTTTTATCATGTATGCTTTTTTTAACCAACAAACTGACTCTACCTATTATAAAACAAAGCGTATTTTGATAAATTAGTGGTTTATCAAAATGCTACCTTTTGATATAGACTTGAATAATTGTAACGTTAGCTTACTTTCCTTTTCATTTACTTTACTTGCCAGTCATATTGACGGGAATCTTTCTGACTTATACCTTCCTTCCTATATGAGGTGAATGCGGTATAATTCTGTGTTCTTAGGTCTTTGAAAGTTCTAGAAAAGAATTTCAAGTAACATTAGGAAACTTAGGTTTCCAAGGTCCTACATTTAGTTGATGTCAGATTAATATGGTGACATACCCTGTAAATGCTCTAGCATTGCCTTTCACTTGTTCACGATTTGAATACATTTAAGTTCAATACTCAGTATTGCATGGCAAAGCTGTGTAACAAATGATAAAACAGTTGCTAATATTCTATGCTAATTAGCTACCTATCATTGACATACAGTATATCGTTGACTTAGCTTATGCATGGGGAACAGTGTTTTTTTTATCTTTGGGAAGAGAGCTGGGGTCTAAAACATTACATCAAATGGCTACTGAGCAAAAGGATAGTTGATACAAGCCAGTTTGAGCCTTTTCATACTCCTCTCCCACAGTTTTACTTACCGTATCTTACTCTCTCCATCTCTGAAACATTGGGTTTCATCGGCAGCGTAACTCAAGAACACCTCCAGGCAAGAGTGCTAAATAGCCCACAAAAGTCAGTAGTAGTGGTAGAATTGATTTTGCATCGTGTTTGTAGCTCTTCTTGCTATTTGGAGTCATGTGCAGGAATGTCTGTGTGACGTCTGCCTGCATACATTTATAGTAGCATTGCATGATTATGGCTAGGGATGTTCGGTACCACTTTTTTTCTCAGACCAAATACGAGTACTCACTCTTGAGTACTCACCAATACCGAGTACTGATACCGACAGATAATTTTGAACAAAGACTGTTTTTATTTTTTCTCACAAATGAAAGCACCACAGTCAATTTGCTGATAAGAACAGCTGTCATTGTCATTGTCATGATGGCAGTACATGCAATGTTATAGCCTAATACACTGCAATATGAGCTTATGAGGATACTTCATTTGCTCACATTATCTCTTTCTGTGCTGTTGATCTGGATAATACTGTTTGTAAAAGAATATTACTCTCTCACCTGTAACTTTTGCTGTGCAGAGTTTGCAGTCTGCAAAACTAAAGTTCTCTGCGTTGATTTTATAGAATCTCCAAACCGCCGAAACTTTCCCGACAGGAGTAGCCATGTTCGCACGTTCATTAATTTTTTTTTCGCATGTTCATTCATTTGTGTCTGTCTGAAGAGGACATGATGAACATGGTGACTCACCGTGGTGTCAAACAGCGGCAGCTGCATCTTCTGCTGAGGAGTACTTACTCGACATAAGATACTTTTTCGCCTTGCGCATCGGCGGTTGGTATCAGAAGCCTTTGCAAGTACCAAATACTTTAAATTAGGCCGGTATCGGCCCGATACCAAGTACCTGGTATTGGTACTTGCCCATCCCTAATTATAATCTCAATTGTTCTACTTCATGTTATGAAGACAGTCATGATAATTGGTCTCAGTAAATTTAGGAACAAAACAAGGACAGGATACTGCCAAAGCCTTGCCCTTAATGATGTCTGATGATTTGTTGCACTACTTTGAAGTGTTGCAACTATTCTAAGGCATAGATTCATCACCTAAATAGATTGCAGATAACAAGCTGATAAATTTTTGGCTATGAAAATGGTTTTGTGTTCACACTCAAGAGGATAGCTTTGCTTTTGTAGTTGTATCCATTCTCACTTGACATTTGCACTAATGAAATACCAGCTGAGTTATGGCTATTCAGTGCTAACATCCACACCTCATCTGCTCATCTCACACAGAATGTAAGTAGAGATGATTTGCTGTAAGATAAACATTCAACAGCTGTGATTTGTCAAAGTGCTTATTAAATGGGAGTGGAACATTAATGGTAGTACACATTATAGTACAGCAGGTGTTAGGATTACCATACCATTATATATTATTAATTGTGCAGCCTTAGTTGTAAAAGTTATGCGTCCTGATGCTTAATAATATCCCGTGTACACCACAGGCAACTTAAGAAATCCTTTACCAGAAGGCTATTCACTTACTACAGCCATAGAAACCGTGGCTTATGATAACTGTAGTGTTGCCATAGTATCACACATAGTGTAGTGTTATACTATTGTCCTCGTTTGTTGATGTGGATAAGTGTGCTGAACTTCACATCACCTCCCGCAGCCACTTTCATACAAACACTGGTCTTCAACTCCGCCTACGGCTGCAACATGATTTACACTACAGTTCATAATGCTAGCTAGTTCAAGTCAGCCGTTGGACAGCAGTATGGATTTGGTTTCTTGTGGTCTAAATGCAGAGTTCTCATTTCAGCCTATCTGGAGATCAATGGGATAAACTCCTCGGGCTTGTGCTGGGAACATGAAGAAAAGTGGTGTTCTGTATTGCTGAAATGTATACCTACCTCTATTTTGATTGTGTTTCTCTTTATTTTTATCCCTCTCCAGCGGGCATACACACTGATCGTGGAGGCCTGGGACTGGGACAACACTACGCGCAACAGTGAGTAAAAGCCCACACATCTGCCATTGCTGTGGCTTCCATGGGTGCCTCTGAGGGACATAGGGGTGGGTAGCAGTTTCATAGCTTGGTCTCATCCACGAGATTTCAAAATTCTCTTAAATTGATAAGGAGGATGCATGTGTTTGGACATTATTTATTTTTTTAAAGATTATTTTTTTGGCATTTCTGCTTTATTTTGATAGTGACAGTAGAGATAGACAGGAAAGATGGGGGAGAGAGAGAGGATGACATGCAGCAAAGGGCGTGGGCCGGAATCGAACATGAGCCGCCGCAGTTACGTGGTATGCGCTCTACACGGTGAGCCACCGGAGCGCCCCATGTGTTTTAACATCTGTTAAAGAGACCGAACTGCTTTGGTGGGCAGGTCACCTTACTATTGCCACACCTTTGTCTCTTGATAGGGTACTTTGCATTAGAGATCTTCATGGGTCCACCCGGACCCGGAAACCCAAGACCCAAGCAGATTCAGGTGCAATATCTTGACTTGTCTCATGTGCATGAGTCAGGTCTATTATAATTGCCTCAGGTCTTGGTTATACGAATCTTTAACCATATGGACCCGCAAGGACCCGATCAGCTTTTTTTCCATATTAAATTCTTTGATCTTTAACTTTGACCTATCAGTAATTTGTGTTGGAAATGGAATTACATTCTAAAAACCATATTGTCTGAATGTCAGTCTAATTATCCTTGGTTCCATTTGGGACCAGGTCTCTGTTTAAGAAAAAATCATTTATTCATATCGGGTGTGGGTAACGCCACGTGTCCATTTCAGAATGGGTCCAACTTTTTGGACCTGTGAAGACCTCTACTTTACATCATGGTCAGTCCTAGATGTTAAATCATGGCTTGATATATCAAATTTATCAAATCTGAACCAAAGCAGCAAGTAATTACATAGATGAGTTTTTCCTGTGTCTTCCCTTATTGTCCAACAACTCTTAAGTCAGTGGATGTGTTTTCTGTCTTGTGAGAATGAAAACTTTATTGAATTAAAATTTATTGTATAGTGGACACTAATTATGGAGGAAAGAGGGTATGATGTGCAGCAGATGTTAGGAGATGAATTTGAATTTATAATGTATTGATTACATGGTATGCTCTGCTGGTTGGTGAGCCACCCAAGATGCCTCATAGCATCTGAGGCCTGGTTCGGCGGCTGTGTTGGCTGTGGGCGTCAATGCTGACCAGCTGTGTCCTGTTTTCCTTTGGCGATGTCCGCTGGGTGGACTCCTGTACAACCCCTTTTTTCCGTCTTAGCCATAGCCTAGTCTAGGAGGAAGAGGGCCCATTGAGCAACGAAGGATCATAGTGTCTGTAGGTGTGTATATCGCTTTGATCTGTAGAGACAGTGGCACTGTTGAGAATTGTCTTACGCTTCGACGTGCATGAAAGCATAAGGGTATTTGTGTGCATGCATTTCTCCATCCAAATGTCCTCGCTACTCCAAACTCACACCTTATTTACGTTAGGTCATTACATCCTGTTTTGTCCGGAACATCAAAAGCACTTCCACTTGTGAATGCAGACAATGGACAAGAAATAGATTTGACATCATAGCTCTTTGATTAGACTATTGCATCCTCTGTGTACCCTCCTGTTGCTGCATTTAGCCCCATCACTAAATGGGTTTTACAACAGTTCCTTTCTGATGTTTATGAGGGGATTGGATGTAAGGCTCACCTAACTCGACCGCCTGCCAGCTACTAACTTGCTTTCCTTATGTCACATTGCCAAACTGTTAGTACAAAGTGATGTATTCTGGATCTAAGGAGACAAGGAACCGGCACAGTGAACAAACAGAATTGAGAGCAAGCAAAATGTCCCCTTTTTGCTTTGTGCCAAATGGTACAGGGAAGTTGGGTAAACTGAACTCTGAAGCTCAATCAGTCTAGACCCATGTTGCGTGGCATGATATTAGTGTTAAAAGGCCAGAGAGAGGCTGCTGTTTCGTCACTACCATCAGCTGACTTGAACCTTGATGTCATGGGTTTAAGAGACAGTCTTCCGGAACAAAGGCCCCTTTCAACTTCTTGTGGAAGATGGCAAAGGAATCTGCCTGTAGTGGTGAACCTCTGTAAAGCTCCAGTTTGTTAGCGACTGTAGCCACTGCCTTAGAGGTCCAAAATTAACTCTCTGGCTTAGCTGCCGAGGTAGCGGGTAGATGACAAAATTTACCTGCCAGAACTATTTTTACTGGCCAGGATAATTCAGTCGCCGTATTATATTACATATCACTCGATAAACATAGTAAGGCATATTATCATTTCATATAATTTCAAGGCTTGTTATCATTTCAGTGCTTGAAAGCATTGGTCTCAAAGGCTTAATTTATTAAAGTCACATAAAGAAACAAATGACTCTTTTCTTTTGATTTTCACCTTATCTTTTCCTTGGTGTTTAACCAACACAATGATGTCTCCACATTGTTGTATCCTTGGCCTCCCGTCACTGAATGTACAATACTTCAGCGAATGTTGTTTGGTCACTGCTTTGATGTGCTTGTTCTGTCATTTTGCAAGATCACCAGAGGACCAAGCTGCTGATTTGATTTTCATTACCTCTAAAAATGTATTTTTGGATCCCAGAGGGAAATTATTTACCCTCATTTGCCGCTTGGTGGGGGTGTTAATGTTCAACCCTGACAAGACAAGGCTTACACTTTGTTCACACATTGCTTGTTTATGTCATATTTGTTCTTGCTATTTCATTCTGGCCAAGCATGGTCATTTTCATTTGTCACAGTAATTATACAATTTTAAGGCTTTTACCTGTGATATTTCCCCTCCTATGGATGCATTTGATTGCCCCCGAGCAGAGTTTATTTGCTTTTACTGGGACTTTGAGCCATGATATGTTTTATATCCATTAATCCATAAATATTTTATTAACACAGTAAAGGGATTGGTGTCACAGGTCAAGACCAAATAAAAAAAAAAAAAGTACAATGATCTGTCTTCCTAGCATAGAGTCTTGCTTTCCTTGTGGTATTGTGAGCATCATTAGCTAAACTTAGGCCAGGTCAGACAGCATGAGATATCATTCATCAGTACCACTACACCATTAAACTTAACCCAGCTTTACAGAACTTGAAATTTTTTCTACAAAGCCATGCATTCTATTTACTTTTCTTACATTTTTTACATTTTCTTACTAACAAAAGCAAATAAATGTTTTATTGTGAAGATTTAACTTCAACAATGAATCTTAACACCTTAGTTGCAAATTTTCATACTTGTACCAGTCATCAAATTACTTTTGCTGCTTTTGTTGGAAAAAAAAAACTGAGCTAAATTACATTTATATCAATTACTGATCATAACATAACTAATTTTGTATTTACTTATTTAGGGTGCTGCATAAATGTGTTACTAGTATAAATTAAATATAAATGAAAATGTTTGTTAAAATACTTTATACTCTGGGTCTGTATGCATCATACACTGGAGCAAAACTTGCGCTTTGGCCTGAGTCAGCATCAGCCTCAAGTCTTGGCCTGCGTACGAGCCCACTAGCGTAGTGTCTGTCGATTGAGATTCCTCTCCTCCAGCGTCATGTCCTCCAGTGTGGCTCTCTTCCCTTCCCCCTGTGTCCTCAGGAAAGCCAGCCGGCTGTTTGCCTTGTGTTTATCGAGCAGGAAGTGGGGTGGACTGGATGGCCGGGCTTCATGTTTAGACACCACGGCAGTAGGGCCCAGCTTGGGCCCGGAGCCCATTGTTCTCTATCTGGAAACTGCCGGGGGTTATTTCTGTTATTGTTGCTTAATTCTGTCTGACATTGTGTCAGTCCTCAATAGAGGAAGGTGTGTGCACATGTGTGTGTGTATGTGCGCGCGCCTGCTTGCACACTTCAAAATGTCTGAGTACGTTGCGTCGTAGCCCTAAGCCATGGAGAAAAGGAAATCACGGGCCCCCTATTTCCACAGAGATTGTTTGCCAGCTTCGATCCCACTGTGATAAAGATTGCTTTCTTTGGGGAGGCTGGCGTTGCAGCGGGCCCCACGGAGGAAAACAGAATGTTTAATGTGAGTGTCGGCGCACAAGAGGCTAAATGGCAGCAACATCCCCACTGACACTGAATGGCATTGTACATACAGACAGAGAGCCTAGAGGCAGTGGCATTTTACGCTATTGCCAGAAAATGGATCGATTTGCAAACAATGAATTCCAATTGCGTACTTAAAATTCAGAGGGTCTTGTTCTCCACACACCGTGATACCATCGTTTGTCCTCCCTGTTGTCTCCATACACTTCCATGTAAGTCAGTCCCTTAAGTCATTCCACATTACTGTCCGATGTCAAAATTTAAAATAAAAAGAACTTTTGACTTTTATTAATGATAGTGGTATATTTACAGACAGATACAATTACAGTAGCATTGCAGTCAAGTTGTAATTGTGTCATTTCACAGTATTTAACTAATGTCGGCTAATATTCAGTATCGTGCAGCTGGCTGATAAACAGATGGGGGTTGGGTGCTGCAGTATTTTGCCAAGTGTACTTCAGCAGTACAGAACAGTGTCAGTTCCAGGAATCAAACCAACAACCCTTGGACTACCAGACAGGCTCCACAACCAGCCTGCTACCAGTGCAAATACAAAAGTTGAGTTTTGTATTTGGCCTCCCCTGTTATTCCAAGTAGCTCTTTCTCAAAGTCATATCATCACTATGCACTTCAAATACAATGAGCTGCTTATTGACAGCACGGCCAGTACATAACAAGGCTGATAAGAAAACTGCTAGTATACAGCACCTGGTTTATAAAGCCCAAATCTGCTTTCATACCATCCATATCCAACTGAAATGAAGCCAGAACAGAAGATTTTGTTTTTATTGGACACTTGTCAGCTAAATCAGCTAAATTTTGCGTGCAGTACCATAGGTGCAAAATTTCCAAGTGAATAATCATCCCAAATCTTGGCCCAAGGCACCCATTATGGCCACTGAGAGAACATTTCAAATTTGACTGAAGATGTAGATAAGTCGTAAATGATACTAGGTGCAAAAGTGTTATAGTTGGTGAATGGACAAGATAGAGGTAAATGAGAAGCATTTTGGTTTTTCTTTATAAAAGGGGGACAAGGATGACCTTTTGACTGGTTTGTTCGATTGTGCCTGCAAAGTTAAGGGGTTACTGGGGATTTTTAAATGTTTCCCATGCTGATGCTGGAATGAATTCCACTGTTGCACTTAGAGGAAGAGTTACAGGGTGCAGCGGATGGGAAACGAGCTCTGCTGAAACTTTATGGTACCTTTGCCCCGTCTTCCCCCTCAATTGGCATTCATGGTGGTCTCTCTATTCTTCCGTGGCTTCTGTGTATGGGAGTTGTCATTGAAGAATTCATATGTGGGACAGGGGTTAAAATGGAGATGAGGGGGTGTTTTGTATGTTTAGTTGATCTTCTTGGTTCTGTGGTCAAATTGTAACAGCATAGTTGCGTCTAGAAAAATCGAATTGGCTACAAGCTGTTGTTTTTGTTTTTTTTTGCAGATGAGGAGCTGCTGATTGAACGCAGCATTCACACCGGGATGATCAACCCCGGCGACCACTGGCAGACCATTCCGCACGACGGGCCAGTGGCTCGCCTCATCTACCGCATCCGGGTAAGGTGTGACGAAAACTACTACGGCAGCAAGTGCAATAAGCTGTGCGTCCCACGTGATGACTACTTTGGCCACTATCGCTGCGAGCAGTCGGGCAACAGGGTTTGCCTGGAGGGCTGGATGGGCCATGACTGCCGGACAGGTGAGTTGCCAGCATTTCTGCAAATTATAGCATCTTTGCCTTGGTAGCTGCTTTTACTGTTTTAGATTTTAAATATGTGCGTTCCAGTGTTGTTTTCTTCTTGGGAGTGTCGAAATAGCCAGCCAGAGAAAACTGTTTCCCACAATATCGAATGTGCAAAGTGCTTACATTTGTAAATATAAACCACATGGTGTTAGTAAAAGCAATGAATGAACATGCATTCACTCTAACTCTATTCTCTGACTGCCACAGCAGCCCTCTATGGCTAATTTACATCCTTTGAAAAAGTGTTTATCTAAGTCCCGCCTAGCTAAATCAAAAGGCCTACTCACTATTAAAAACAGGGTTCGTACATAGTCTTGAAAGTTTGGAAAATGCTTAATTTTAACCATTATGTTTTCAAGGTTAGGAATGTGCTTGAATTCAAATATACTACTTGAAAAATGCTTAATTTTCAAAATAATCTGGTCTTTGATCTACATAGTCACTCATGTAAAAGATCTTTTAATATTTGAAACAATCCCATACTCATGAAATTAGCAAGTATTAAATAATCATGATCAAAACTACAATCACAAAGTTAATATGAACAGCTGGTAAAAAAACAAAAAAAACAAAGTGACAACATATATACTGTATTGATTGCTGTGGGTATAAAGGAATTCTGTAAACTTTATTTTTCACAATTGCTTTTAAAGGAATAATTTGGATTGGATGATATAGACTTTTGGTTTAAGCACCTTGAAAGTTCTTGAAAAGGGCTTGAATTTCACTCTCGGAAGGCTGTATGAACCCTG
>OMKZ01010533.1:13293-32556 GCA_900302535.1 Neoniphon sammara | reverse complement strand
GGCCAAAAAACAAAAAAAAAAAAAAAAAAAAAAAAAAAAAAAAGTCACCAGATAAAATGGCTCAGTCACAGACTAACAGTAAAATGGCATTTGACAACAGCACAGACCAGGATTTTTTGGAGTATGTCTGTTATGCGTACAGGCGTGGTTTGGCATGCAGATGAAAAAAAAAGAAAGAAAAAAAAGACTTTTCATCTTTGAGATTCCATCCAAAACACGAATCCAGTGTTGACAGAAAAAAAAATGTAGATGAAGTAGCTGTAAGATACCTCACATTTGGCTGTTAATAAGTCAGTCCTCATGTTAAGACTTTTATAAATCAAATTTAAGAACAAAATGTCTCAATCTTTTTTTTGTTTGTTTTTTTCTTTTGATCGCTACGCTTTTCACCGAATTTACGATTGGACATTTCAAAGCATGACTCAGCACATTTTCAACTTGGATCTTATTTTCCCATCATACCGATCCACTCTGACCAAATAGAGCTACTGATCTTGTCACTATAGAGCTAATTATTACGTCTTGCTTTTCTGAGTGAACCGCTCTCCAATACAGACTTAAACGGACTCTCCAAAAATGATCTCTAAATTATCTGCTACAGGAACGGCAAAAATAGAATCAAAACTACATGAGAAAGGCATGACTTTAGATAGTTTTCATTTCTAAAATGTGTCATTACAGATTGAAAACTCAGTGTGTTGAAAAAGGGGGTGGATATTTCTGGAGTGCCCATGGGCCTTGTTGAACTGTAAAGGAAAAAGCAGGAAAACAAGCCAGACTGAGCAGCTCTATACTGAAGAATTGATGAAATTATGGTCAGAAGTGCCTGATGGCGGAGGAAGATCTCAAACAGCATCCAGGTTGAAAATGGCTGGAGTTATGCTTAAATTTAAAATGCACTACCATGGTACTGAATATGGAAGAACTGAAACCTTGAAGAAAAGGAGTTTAACCGGTGAACCAGCTTGGTTCCCATCTGGGACGGCGACATCCGCCTCAGGGTTTTGTTTTGTAGGAAAAGCATGTGTGTCCTTGTGTCCATGATGAAGTTTCCACGCAGGGGAAACTGTAGGCACGGTGTCCGAGATTAACGACAACGCTCTCCTCTCGGTCTCTCATACACACATACACACACACACACACACCGGCCAGCTGGATGCCTGATCGGAGCAGACGAGTCCCTTCCAATTCAGTTGCGGGTCAAAGTTCATCACAATGAGGGTTCGCGCCTCAGTACTCCACAGTCACTGCTTTGGTCCTGAGGTATTCCAGGAGAGCGTCCTCTCCTGCGGACGGGACAAGAGAATAAAAACCAGATCGATCAAATTAGACACTCAAAGCTCCCTGGGTAATTTCCTGTGTCAGGAAGCCGAAAGGAAATAAAAGTCTGCTGGAAGCCAAATTAAAAGAGTTAATGCCAGAGATCAACAGATGCAGCTGTATACAGAGTGAGATCGTCATCCAGGGTTTCCACTGGGGCCCTGGTGTAAAATGACCAGACTTTTCCATGACTCTATGATTAAGTCAAGAGCTAAATGTTTATTTCATCGTTGTTTGTTAATGTTTTTTTGTTCCAGCTCAGAGCAGCTGCATCTGCAGAGAAAAACACCTGAAAACTCCCATCTGCAACACTGAATTTATCAAAGTTTGTTAACTGTCCACAGGCCCCAAAGAACTGTGGGTTTTCCTACACAATGTAGGATTAAAGGTACACATCTGCAAAAATGTGTCTTTTCAGGAATAAGACGGGCTTTGTTGATCTGAGGCAAACTGAAAAAAAAGAATTTGTATTTTCTCACTGATGATGGACCTTTTGGACTTTTTTTTAGGTTTCAGGGGCCTTATGATAAAGGAAATTAACTGAAATCACAAAGGACAAAACTTAAATAAGAAAAATAAAGACATTTATGCTTCCTTTCACAAAACGCCCTCTGGACGCTCTTCAGTAAGCAGCATTTCATGCAAAAATTGAACTGGGACCTGACTTGACTCTTTCCTTCCTCCTCCCTGGAATAAATCTCTTTAAATTTAATGACAGTCCAGATGGAGTGGAAATATTGCTGATGAATTAAAGGCACATATCTGCAAAAAATGTGTTTTTTTTTTTTTCAGGAATAAGATGAGCTTTGTTGATCTGAGACAAATTGAAAAAAAGAATCCGTATTTTCTCACTGATTGGACTTTTAACAGGTTTCAGGGGGCTTGGGAAATTAACTCATCATATATGATGAAACTCAAATAAGAAAAATAAAAAACTACAGTATAGTTATGTGGCCGTCTTGTGAAAGTGGCGATATATTCCTTTACTCATTTTCCGCCCGTCCCACTTCTCACCGAGGTCTTTTCCAAAGCCGGACTGCTTGAATCCACCGAAGGGCGAAGCCACGTCGGTCTTGTTGTAGGTGTTGATGAAGACCGTCCCAGCCTCCAGCCTCTCGCTCACGTACATGGCCTTGCTGATGTCGCGGGTGAACACGCCGGACGCCAGGCCGAACTCGGTGTCGTTGGCTCTCTGCAGCACGCCGTCCACGTCCCTGAGGAGCAGAGCGGCGGGACGCTGGTCAGGAAATCATCGTGTGACAGTATTGCTTGTTTGTGCGGCGAGAAAATGAGGTCTGAAGTCACATACCCGTCTTTGAACTTGGACACCACCATGACGGGGCCGAAGGACTCCTCTTTGGCGATGAACATGTGGTCCTCCACGTCTGTGAATACTGTCGGCTCCATGAAGAAACCTGGAGAGGAACAACCGCCGTCATTATTATTATCCTTATTATTATTATGCTAGGGGTAATTCTATTGTTACTGATGATAATAAGCAGAAGGAAAGAAAAAGAGGCACTTGTTTTTTTTTTTTTTGCATAGACAAAACAATTAGACATAAAAGCCAGTAAGCCAACAGCAGGTCAACGCAACAGGAATAAGAAGCAAAGCCGATTTGTGTGAAAGCCTGTTTGTAAAATGTGTTTCAGGCAGTGAGTGAATTAATTATTTTGCCGGCTTTAGCTCCTCATTTCCCTGAAGTGACGCTTGAAGCATTGATGGTAATGTCTTTAATAGTAATACCACTAACACCCTGGAAATGGAGGATCTTCATACTGTTTCCAAATGCTCTTATACCCACTCACACTCATATGCACACACATATTTTTTTTTGCATCTGTTTTAACTTTGATTTTCTATGTAAATGCCTTCTGTACAACACATGATGACAAAACCTGACAAAATCGACAAAATCTGACCTGACCGGACTGAAAATTAGTCCCACAGGCAGCAGGTTCTGTGGTTTCAGCTGAGGTCAGACTGTACCTGGCCTGTCCACCTGTTTGCCTCCGTACACCAGCGTGGCTCCCTCCTTCACTCCGACCTCGCAGTACTCCACCAGCTTGTCCAGGTGAGCCTTGTGGTTCTGCGGGCCGTGATCTGTGGAGCGATCCAGCGGGTCTCCGATCTTCATCTTCCTGATCTCCTCCACCTTGAAGAAAGTGGACGCACAAACAGACATCGAGCTGAGCACGCCTGTGATCTTCCAATGATTAAACACAAATCGAGGAGTGTTGACATCCCTCTTTTGCCATACAACACAAAGTCTGACACCAAGCCAAAAAAGGGGATTAAGTTGCTGAAAATAAAAATGGACGGGAGAAGCACGATGGAGAAAAACTCAAAACAGCTGTGCACTTGAAAATATACTTTAAATACAAGTCATGCTGTGCAGACTTTTAATCATAGCAACAGAAAGTTTGCTAATTCCAACACACAAAGGTGTCTGAAATGCACCACGCCTACAGCACAAGGTACATAGTTTGGATGTAGTCCTGTGCGATCATGGCCTTAAACAACATACATTATTATGCCTTCAGGTTGTGTTTCTGCCCACTCACCACTCGGCTGATGTACTCATCATGAATGGACTCTTCCACAAACAGACGCCCGGCGGCGATGCAGTTCTCCCCTTTGTTGAAGAAGACGGAGCTCATGCCCTGTGGAGCGGGAGAGAGGCAGAACAAATACCAGATACAGGGTTCATAAAGTAACATTTGCCATTTGAACTGTGCTGCAGAAGCATGCGGTCTCTCTCTGGGTCTCACCATGCGGACAGCCTTGTCCATGTCACAGTCGCTGAAGATGATGAGCGGCGACTTCCCTCCCAGCTCCAGAGAAACCTTTTTCAGGTTACTGAGCGCACAGCTGCAGCAGGAAGTCACAAGGCGAGAAAGAGCTTGTCATATCGAACATTCAGGATTAAACATTTCTGCCTCAGTCCAGATAATTCTATCAACCATTCAGCAACGGGTTTATAATTTCGCAGCCAATCACAGCGTACCTCTTCATGATCTGTTTGCCAATAGGCGTGGAGCCAGTGAAGCCCAGCTTGCGGATGTCTGGGTGATCGGACAGACGCTGGCCCACCAGGCCGCCTGGGGGAGCGGCAGACGGGGGTTTAGGGAGAGGAATTATAAAAGGAGGAATGAAGAAGAACTTTATTTCTTCAAGGATGCTCGTGTTTCTTACCTGAGCCTGGCACGATGTTGATGACTCCTTTTGGGATGCCGGCTTTCACTGTCAGCTCGGCGAACTTCAGGGCCGTCAGTGGAGTGACCTATTGATGTGTGACATAATATCTGAAAGGCTGAAAGTAACTCTGTTCATTCAGCTGATGATTCTCTGGCAGAAACAAACTTAAAAGGATTAAATGAAATCTTCCCCAAGTTGTCCTAACAAACCATGTTTTGATATTTTCTCTAAGGTGATATGAAAATGCTCCATGGCCCGTACGACAGTCTGAGTCATGTACCAAAAACAAGACCAGACACAACATATTGTGCATGGCAAAAAATCTCCATCTTAACATGTCATTCAGTCTCATATTCAGTGTTAAGTGAAAATGAGACGAGAAACAAGTAAGGTGAAATAATCCCACTTGTTTCCAAAGCAGTTTCACTTGTTTCAGGATTTAGAAACATGTTGAAACAAGGCAGAATAAGGCAGATCAGCCCACTAGGATCAATAAAAAATTCTGGAGACAAGTTGATCAGCACTGGAAACAAGTGGGATTATCTCAACCCACTGGCAGATTTTAATACAAGACTGAATGACTTTTAAGATGGACATTCTTGCAGTGTTTTCATATTTTGTTTGTACATCGATCTTTGCACATCCTTTTACCCTGAAACAGGTGAATGGTCACTGAGGCTCAAGAAACATCAACAAAAACATTTTAGTTCTCTTTTGATGCACTGAGATCAGATCAAACTGGGAACAGGTATTAAGATGGAGCCACTTTTAGTGTGTGTTGAGCCACTGCTCAGTGTGTGTTGAGTGTTGCTACATGTGTTTGTTCATTCTAGTGAATTTCTGTGTCACTGCCTGCCATCAGTCTGATGGTTCTGTTGGTTCATATGTTCATATGTTGAGCAATGCACTGTGCAAGCACCACCTATTTCAACAGACATGGAAACTGTTTAAACCGTGTGTGTGCGTGTGTGTGTGCATGCTTATGTGCTTTTACTTGCATGCATACAGTATGCCTATGTGTGTGTGTGCTGCACTCACCTGTGCAGGTTTGAGGACGAGTGTGTTTCCGGCTGCGAGGCAGGCGGCGCTCTTCCACGCCAGCATCATGAGAGGATAGTTCCACGGGATGACGATGGCACACACACTGTCACAGAATAAAAGAAAGCACCTCAGGAATGGGAGCAGGAATGTGTTGATCTCCGTTCAACAAAACAAAACACAACACTACAGAAAACAGACCGCAACATTCAGGGCTTTATTCTCTTTTTCTCTCTGATTTTTAATTTTAATAGCTTTGTCTCCTGTTTATGTTTTTATTTGTCATGTTTTATCTGCTATTCTAGTTTTATCTGTTTCTATGTCCTTTTTTATGATGTTGGTGTATATCTGCTCTCTTGTGTTTTACTTAGTGCTTTTTGTTGCACTATTGAACTATTGTGGTACAAACTTGTTTTTATTTATTTATTTATTTATTTTTGATTGTTTTTAATTTTGGTTGTTTTTGAAGTACTACATAAGTGAACTTGACCATGCAAAAATAAAAATGCAGAAAAAAGCCACATTTAAAAAAAACAGCATGCACATAATAAATCACAACATATATATTGTATGTATAAGCATCAGTTGGTAAGACCTCATAGAGAATCAGAATAGTTCAATAAAGTTATTCATCAGTATAAAAAAGGATCATCACAGACATGATGGAGGTGTTTAATGAACAGCGAGCTCTTACCCCAGAGGCTCTTTCTTAGTGAAGGTCAGGTTGCGGTTGGGTCTGGCCTGGTTGATGGGTATCGTCTTGCCCTGCAGGAAACAACAAGGAGAGGACGCTTGAATGTGGCCTCTATAACCGGTGACACGCAGAGCTCACGTGAGTCTGCAGCAGGTGAAACCTTTCAGTCTACCTGGATCTTGTCGCACCAGCCGGCGAAGTAGCGGAAAGTCTGGATGGACATGCCCACGTGGGTCTTGAGGGCCAGCGTGTACACGGCGCCCGAATCGATGGACTCGATGGTGGCCAGCTCCTCCTGATGCTCCTCCATCAGGTCTGCAAGCCTGCAGGATGGAGGTCAAAGGTCAGAGGGGAACAAGAGGGAGACAAAGAGAGTTGTTTCAAGAGAGAGAATCTTATTTCACAAATGTCAGCATAATTATCAGTCTCAAATATATATCCAACATGTTCCAACCAGCTTGAATTATTATTATACTTGTAACTCTTTTCCAGAGTCACAAGCATCTCAGATTTAAAATTAATACTTTTTACATTTTAAGGCAATTTTTAAACAAAATTTTTGGATTTTTCAGATGATTTTTGGACAAATCATCTTTATCGTGTTCAAATAGGCTGTGCAAGTAAGTATAAAGTTAAATACTATATATTTGATCCAGTGCAGAGATCAGTTTAAGGAAGGAATATGGTGGATTATTAGATTCTATGTTATTCTAACAGGTTCTTTTAGGTTACATAGCAAGCTGCTCCTGTATTATTCTAACCAAGCCTTTTCCACAGAACTTGAGTAAATACAGGGATTTTCTTGGATTTCTCTTATGTATAAATTGAGTTGGGTTTATCTACAATTGGCATTTTCCCAACAGGTACATATGGGGCAGCCTTAGGTCCAATAAGCTTTAATAAGATCAGAAATCTTAACTCTGATACAGAAGAACTTAACTAATTCACACAAAAAGAAAAAAGGTGGATAAATTAAATTCGATGAAATATTTATGTTGAAATTTAAACATAATAAATTCAAATCTAAGAATATTAAAAACTCATCAACTCAAGCAAATGAGGCACAGACAAATGCCCAGATTCATTCTTCTTAGACCTCCTCTAATCTGGAGGTTTTTCTGCCTGTGCAACTAAAATCCACTATCTGGCCTTCAGGGGGCGCTACAGGCACGGCGCTCACTTGTAAAGCAGACTTCCTCTGTCTCTGGGGTTCATCTTGCCCCAGGGGCCGTTGTCAAAAGCTTCTTTAGCAGCAGCCACCGCCCGGTCCACGTCGCCCACTGAGGAGTACGCCACCTTACAGATCACCTGTGTGAAGACGAGACAAGGACAAGAAAATCGTCCACAGGCTGACAGGAAACAAAACAATGCACCAAACAGCCCATTTTATTACAAACTGTGCAACGTGCTAATGTGTTTACATGAGCATTCATGTGTATATGTGCATCGGGGTGTGTTAACAAGCTTGTGTGTGTGTGTGTGTGTATATGTGTGCGTGTTTGCATGCTAGAACATTCACGGGACGCACCGATCCGTCAGCAGGGTTGATGGTGTCGCACGCCTTTCCGTTCTCCGCGTCCTCGAACTTGCCGTCGATAAAACACTGGTACGGCATTTTCACAGTCATGTTGTTCACCTCTTTGGTTGCCTGGAAGTGAAACCACAGACACAGGATACAGCAGCCAACCACACAACAACCACAAATCACAAAAAACTAACTAATACGTCTATAAAACGCATCATCTGTGACCTCAGCAATGTCAGATTGGGAAGATGAGTATATTGTATTTATTTCTTTAATTATTTACTAAATACTGTTTATTTTCCTGTATTTTAACTATTTTTATCGTTAGCTGTTCTGTTTGTATTGTTTTACATCTCATTGTAAATGATGATACCTCCTCAATGGCTTTTCGAGGTAAAATAAAGGTTGAATGAATGAATGAATGAATGAATGAAACTTATATGAAGTGAAGAAGGAACCACACTGCAAAAAATGTCAATCCTAGGAAGTAATTAAACCTCATAATCAGTCTTAAAATCTTATTTATGTGAAAAAATTTGCCAATAAAAGTGAAATAATTTCCCTAATTTCCAATGTGTCAAGGAAATGACACTTTACTAAGTCTAAAGATTTGCACTGGAATCGAGTGAAATGACCTCCGCAGACAGAAAAATCAGCTCCTATGATTCCTCATGCACCAGGCTACGTTTGCACCGTCCCGAGTTCATGAACGGCTCTGACTCACGTAGTCGATGACCAGCTCCTCCTCCTGGTCCTCTCCCCTCAGCCTCCGGACAAACATCTGGATGAAGTCCTGAAAGGTCGTCGCCATGTACACGTCCTCATTCTGCAGCTGAACGCCGGCACACTTCTGCTTCACCTCCTCCACCAGCCTGCACACACACACACACACACACACACACACACACACACACACAGATCATGTCTTTCATATCTTTACAAAATCAATACTTTGGGATTTTTTGGCTGCTGGTCAGACTTAGGAAGCAATTTGAAGACGTCACTTTGGGCTCGGGTGACTTCCCATGAGCATTTATTAATGATAAATCAAAAAATTGGAAAAATAATTGGTAGATAAACCAGCTTTGCACCCGAGCAGGATGATTAATAATCCACTGGGCCATTAGCAAACCATTTGGTTACCATGGAATGAAAATGAAAGGAATTAAAGTTGATATTTGACAAATGAAGGGTCAGTCGTGGACACAGCAAGGCACAGGAAATCTCCCAACAAAAGAGGGACCAGTGAGTCTAGAGTCGAAGCCAGCAGCTGCTCCGGCCTGCCGCCTCACCTCACCACGTCCATGGAAGCAGCTCCGGACTTGAAAAAGTCTGTTGAGTCTTCAATGGCTGCGACATTGCTGAGGATCCCCTTCCAGATCATCTGCAGGGGAGAAAAAGCATTCACAATTAGCCAAATGACCCAAGTGGGTCCATGAAGCGTCAATTTATGCAGTCTCATGGCCAAATGCAATACATTTAACTCCAAAACGATGAGGAACTTGCCCTGATCTCCTCTGCCATCTTCTTCTCATCGTCAGTCAGCTCCACACTGGAGCTTTCTCCAGAGGAAAAGTACTTGGCGGCAGGGATCATCTTCCCATCTTCAAACTGCAGGTTCTTCACCAGGAGCTGCACGGGGGGAAAATGGCATTGAACAAGACAAGAGGAGAGAAAAAAGGACAGCAGATGATTTGAATTAGGCTCCAACTGTGTTTTTTGGCTGCTGGTCAGACTTAGGAAGCAATCTGAAGACATCACTTTGGGCTCGGCTGACTTCCCATGAGCATTTAGTGGTGATAAAACCTGCCAGGGGTTCACTGTTATTGCAGCCACACTGGCCAGAAGCACTTGTGCGGCCATGCTTTTTGTTTGTTTTCACTGTTTGCTTTATAGTACAACAAACTGCTGGGGCGCTCACCGCTTTCCCGTCAGATCCATACAGGACGAGCCCGTTCTTGGTGACCAGGCCGGGCTGGGACGCCCCCTCAATGTGCAGGGGCTGACCGGCCGGGACTGACCCCCCCAACACGGACGAGCCATACAGGGTCACAGTCTAAGGGAGGACAGACGGAGAAGCAGGTACTTTACTGAATATCAGATATTGGCAAGTCAGTGTCATACCAATACCAATATAAATAAGATTTGTTCTTACATGAATACAGCCTGTAATTTCTGTTATTTAGTCATTTATTTGTTCAATAATAAGTTTCCATTAATAAATTCTTCATTTAAAGGCAGTGATGTATCTCAGATTTTCCCTTATTGGTGTGGTGGGTTACGCTGCCTTTAAGAGCCGCAAAGAAATTTCATCAATCTAGGTTTCTAGGTTGGTCTAAATGATGTTTCAGAGTTTTTTCCAACTTGACAAGAATAAAATTCTGCAGAAAACACTGAATACTGGTAATTTCAGGGGCATAATAGTCATCAAATTTAAAGATAAGCACAAAATATCGGCTATTGGCAGCTTCAACACGAAAATATCAGCTCTGTATCAACATTCAAAGCTTCTTATCTGTCTAACCCTGAAGTAGACACGTAGTGAGTGTATTTCCTTTGCCTGTGTGTTCCTGGAAACCCACCTGACCATCAATGACAGTCCAGGCACCGGGCACTTTGTCATGGCCACGGATCCAGTTGTGGATGGCCTCGGCTGGCTGGGCCAAGTTGACCTTGGGGGTGGGGGGGCAGAAACAGAGAGAAGGTGAGCACAAAATGCTGATGACTCAAATTCATTTTGCCCTTTCAGAGGAGCTTTTCCTGAGTTTCTAAGAATGAGAGGGAAGCCCAGCAGCTGCCTGGAGCTGTGCAACACGTATAGAGAGCAGCGCTGAAAAATAACACTCTGAGCTAAAAATAGAGGCTTTGGAAATGTAGCCAGCAGCATGGCTTTAAGCGACAAATCACAAAGCAGCAAGCTCCTCAGGTCAGACCCTCCCCTCCCTCTCTCCTTGTAAGACAAACACCGCCCAGCCATTCATCGTCACATTTTTGGCCCTGGACTGCATGTTCAATAAACCGCTGTTGAATTAATAAAAGTGTTAAGCATTAAGCAGCTCTGCATTAAAGGGTAATTCCAGTATTTCTGAACCTGGCCCCTATTTTCCCCTGTATTCGGGTCTAAATGATTAATAGGAACATAAAGTTTTGGAGTCAGTCCCGAATTGAGTGAGAACACTGCAACCGGCAACTGCAAAACACGGATGCAACGTAATCCAATGGGGCAACTGGGTTGCGTCAAAGTACGTCCACTAAAAGTGCTTGTTTTGCCACAGACAAGTTCAGATTATTATTATGTGTGTCTGACAACATTATGGAAAGCATCCCCCCAGAAATAGACATGTGTAACAGAAGTCTCGCTCTGAAATCTCACAGGAGGTGAGTTGTTGCATGAAGACAACAATGCAGACCCAAATACAACAGGGGAAAACAGGGCCCGGGTTCAAAAATACTGGAATGATCCTTTAAGTTCTGCCAACAACTTAAGTCTCACCCTGGAGTTGGATTTCTTCTGAATGCCTTCGTAGCTCGCTCCTTCCTCTGACTGTGGGACGCGAGGGGCCTTTCCGTCAGCGATGAGCTGCACCGACTCCACCTGTCCCGACAAACACACCCGTCCCAGGTCAGTCTGACCGTGACTCCTCAGATGGGGTGCAGGTTGATAACATTTTGCATCTAGTCATAGTCTAGGCAGCAGCTTCTCATGCTGCAGATTTTATGATTTACCCCCATATAAAACAAAAATGATGATAGTGAATACATGAAGGGCATAGTATTAATCCAACAAATGATCTTTGATCTGACATAAAAAGTGTAAATACTACTGCAAAATATGACGGTACATGACAATTTCCAGTTACTATTTTAACTGTTTCATAACTTGATATTTTTCATGTTTTTATGTTTTACATGGTTCGCTATGCTGCATTTTATTCTTAAATAAAGAGAAACTTAAATCATTCCCCTGGGGAAATTAGGTTGTCGCAGCAGTTGCAGTAACACGATTCAGTAGGGAAAAAAGATAACTAAAAATAAATAAATATAAGCACAACAGAATATGAGTGATAAGAACTGTAAAATAAAAATGAAAGCCATAAAATTTAATTTTTCTAAAAAAGCATGGGGTTATATAAATACACATTATTTTACAAAAATTTCAATTTCAAGGGACGTATGAGATGTATGGATTTATTAACTTTTGAACGGATTTACTTCCTTAATATGTGTTAATAAGCTGCTAATAGGTTGCTGATGACGCTGCAATTTTCCTTAGGAGATCAAGAGACAAGGAGGGAAAATAAATTAGCAATTTAGGAGGCAGCAACCCATTTGTCCATTTCTCCATCTAACTAAACATCAATAGTATTTCCAGGCGTTTACCATGGCCTTGATGCCCTCTGGGAACAGGAAGCGGTTGTAGAGTGTGTCCACCGTGTCGTTGGGCTCCACGTCACATTCCCTCTGCAGCAGGATGGGACCGGTGTCCAGACCGTCGTCAGCCCAGAACACAGAGAAACCGGCCTTCTTGTCACCATGGATCAGCGTCCTGATGACCACACACACACACACACACACACACACACACACACACACACACACACACACAAAGAGTCTTAAACACATGGAACCATGCCATACGCTAAATATGGAGGCTGTAATGTAGGCCATAAACCCAAGGAAGCAGAGCAAAGTCACATAAGGAGATGGTAAAAAGGTGATTGTACCTGGAAAAATTAACAGTGTGATAAGTCAGTCTGAAATATCTGTCAAACAAGCTATCAAACTAGGGTCTGGGGACCACTAGGGTACCTCAAGAGGCTTGCAAGGGGTCCCCAGCAAAAGGGAGAAGATATTAATTCAACTTATATGATATTTTCTGGAAGTATTAAGGATGGCTGTTTTGACTGTGATTTACAGTGACCTTACTTTGTTCATAGTTGGCAGCTTTTGTGATCTTCTCACCTAACAACAAAAATCTTCTCAAAGGGGATTGCTAAGGGTGAAATGCTCTCAAATTTGGGTCAGTGGTCTATTGTACATCTGTTTTGGGGGTCCTTGACATGAAAAGGTTTGGGAACCACTGGTTTAGATCCCTTAAGTTATTTATGCACACACACACACACAAAGAGAGACTTATAACTGTGTCAGAAAGATAGGAGGGGTGGAGAACAGATAGCCAAGAGGCAGTTAAGAAAACCAGTTTGCATGAAACTTCAGGCCAAACAGAA
Source organism: Neoniphon sammara (assembly GCA_900302535.1). NCBI lineage: Eukaryota > Metazoa > Chordata > Actinopteri > Holocentriformes > Holocentridae > Neoniphon > Neoniphon sammara. The sequence goes on along the minus strand of OMKZ01010533.1, from coordinate 19,553 downwards.
CTGGTTCAAACTAACCGAGCTGCAATTACCACATGCCGCAAATTTACAATGCAAAGCTCTTAGGAGAACTTTTGCACAAACGATCAGTCCTTCAGTACCATTAGCAAGCATGTAGAATAGACTAAATGGAAAATGCAAGGAATTCGTACACCACTCAGTATGAAAAAAGTTAAAAAAAAAAACAGGCAGAAAAATATCTGTTTTTTGATACTAAAAAAAATAAAAACTGAGGAAGATGTAGCATCAAAACATTTATCTTGCAGGTACTTGCACTTTTGCACTTTTTAAATATTTTGGTGAGCCGGGCATGGTTTAATGAAGCCATGCAAAGACAGTTTCTGCATGTTTCTGCTTCCTTGTCTTTTCCTATTGAGTCTATGCAAATTCACAAAGCATGCCATAAGTTTTCTGGGTTGCCACTGTGGTTTCGAGTCTTAAATCCAGGCGTTTGCCATATTCTCCAGTTGTCGGCAAAAGCACGTCTGTGCATTTTGCTTTTGGCTCACTGTAAACATCTGCTCAGCGGAGAGCAAACTGTTGAAGCTGCTGTCTCTCTCAATCATTTAGGGCCGTACACTAATTCTTCAACCAATAATGAGGAGCTCACTTGGCAGACGTAATCCCTCATTACAAAAACAAAGCAGAGTATTAATCTATTAAACGCTGCTTTGGAGTGCTAATATTTGCAAGTCTTGTGGAGACACTTTTCAACGTGGTGCCATTAATCATTTCTGGTGGCTGAAATGTCAAAACAAAATTCAAGTCAGCAATCTCAGGGTTTGACAAATCTATTCGCTGCTACCTTTTTTTTTTAGTGATGAATCAATTAGGCCTCTCTGGCAAACAGTACATCTTCGCAGGCTGTTTTTTAAGCTGCTGGTGTAAATTTTATACTACTGTGAATCCATGTTTGCAATGAGCTAAAAACACCATTATGCTATGATATCCTTTAGGGCTGGGAGATATGGACAAACCCAAAAATTCACACTAACCAGGTAGAGGCAAATAATACAACAGCTGCAACAGTCTAATAAGTTCAGAAAATTGCATCTCTTTAGTGTAAAGCAGCCTTTAAAACCAAGAAAAGACACTTTTATCATGATATCCTTCAACCCCTTGGCTGTCTTCAAAGGTCATCAGACAGACACCAACTACATGACCTCTTGACCCCTCACCAGTTGATGGCCGAGGCTCCTCTGTGCAGCGGCAGGATGGACGGGTGGTAGATGATGGAGCCGTGCTTGGGGTGGTCGATGACGTTCATGGGGATGAACTGGGAGCAGAAGGGCATGACGTTCAGCTCGGCCCCCACCGCCTTGTAGGCCTCCACCACCTCCGGGATGGGCTTCCCCTTCACCCGCCACCGTGGGAACTTGAACACCGGCGTCCCGTCCTTCTCCGCCGCCACCGCTGATAGAAAGAATAAAAAAAAAAACATTGGCAAACATTTGGAAATTTCTTCAAAATTCAAGCCTCCACATTATTTCTGTGTCTCTGAGAAAGCTAACCCTGTAGCTAACCCTGACCTTTGACCTTTGACCTCTTTTTGGATGGAGACTTCAGGTATTTGTTGACATTATTAAAAAAAATTGACAAATCCAGGGTATGCGAAAGGTAAAATTCCTTGACTTTTCCATAACTTTCCATGGCTAATTGTTGACCTATGGAGATGTAACACAGCATGTTTTTCCTTGAGCACAAATTTAGAAGCGAACACAACACCATGACCACAATGGAAAATAAATATTACATTTGGTGGATAACTAGTTATTCATTTTTTAAAATTGAAGTTGACAAAATTCCAGGATATTCCATGACTTGTCCCAGGAATTTATTATATTTACTGACTGTCCCTGCCTGGAAAAGACCAGAAATTCAATGACCTGAGGAAACTCTGACAATCAGAATTCTTTTTTTTTTTTTCAAAAAGGGGAAAAGGTTGTCAATTTGCCTCAGCATTTTTCACAAACTGAAACAAACAGTAGGAGAGCTGAGAGGAACACTGTCTAGACCGAGTCTTAAAACCTCCCCACAATCACCAGGGTCGATCAGATAAGATTTACTCTGGTAAAAACTAGGCCTGCCTAGTTATAGCTGCATCCAAAAATAAGCCTGTATCTCACATTGTGCAATAAGCCTGACATCAGTGCAGTGTTTGAACTAGCTGGGATTCGGATATCTTCCAGTTTCCCCCAGTTCAGAGAAGCCAGCTCCCACCTTACAAAGGTCACATAAAACCAACAGTGGGCGCAGCTGCTCTCAAACCCACGGACACACACGCGCACAAGAGAGCTTAGATAGCAAAAGTTGACATGGGGTCAAGTCTCAGGGCGTCTATGTGAGAAAGAGAGATAAAATGCAAGAGATGAAGACCATGCAAGTTCAAGTCCGAGTTCAAGTTCCCCAAATCACTGTTTACAGCCTCCAGGGGCTTTGCACACCCACAAGTTTAGAACAAACAAAACATGATGACACCAACTGATTTAAACCCTCATAGTGGGCAAGAAAAAAACCCAAAGGTAAAAGGAAAAAAATGGAAAAAATCTTGGGAAGGACCACAGAGAGAGGAGGGCGCTTGCTGGCCAGCCAGGAGTGCAACAAGTGCCAAACAAGTGGGCAAATGATCAGATGCACTCCTGCAGAATAAAACAGAAAACATGTCAGAATTCAAGTTTTGGGACGTCATTCATTGCATCATTGCACTGATTACAAATTCTGCCATTCATACTACTACGTCACTCTGCTAAAAGAACTAAACAGGATGAATCGCTCTGACTTTGAAATGCTTTAAATCAATTCATTCATGATTCTAAAAAAAAGAAGACCTAACACTGTGGCGATCTCACAAAATACTACAAATTGAAACTTTTTTTGTCAAAGTTTTTTTAGTAGTTCAGTTGTCTGATTTAACAAGAAAAGGGTATTCTTACATTATTGAACTTGTTTATTCATGGAAGTAAAATTGTGCTTTAAATTCCTGAATCGAATTGTTGTCCCACTGTCGTTGTGGTTCACAAACTCGGATTGAAATGTATTGTTCCTAAAAGAGAAAAATTGGGATTCAATGTTGAGCCAAAGATTCACATTCCAATTAGATTCAAGCTTTATCAGGCTTGAATCTTGATCGGGCATTAAAAAAAATCAGACTCTTGTCTGTGATGAGAAGTAAGAAGGGAGGAAACAAATGCTTGGATGGAGGAGGAAGAGAAGGAGAGGTCAGGAACACCCAGCAGATGATGATGATGATGCATCCTGGGTCGATTGCATCATACCAAAAGGCCCGGCCCGATTGGGGACTTTTCACCTCAGTTGCTGCTGCGTCTCCGGGCCACACTGGGCCTCTCCCCGGCCAACAATGGAGCCACTATGGCACGGCTAACACAGGATAAAGGCCCGTCTTTGTGCAGGAGCATTGTAGAGTCAACACACATCTACCTCACCCGCAGGCAGAGGCCTCTGCCCCTCCACAGAGACACAGGAGCACCCAGTGAGCCGGGACCTCAGGGTGCACTCACACTTCCAGTTTGTTGTCTTTGGCATGAACCACAGAGGAAGAGCTTTGACATTTGGTTTGTTTAGGCTCACACTGTCCCGTTAAGAGAGAATCAGGCTTTGTGAATAAGTTACTCATCTATTTGATAAAGTTTTGATAAAGTGACATCCAGTGAGATTAGAGATTTTGGCAGTGGGGGGGAATCAACACAAATCTGATTCCAGTCTTGGCAATTTAATTTCACTATTATTTAATTTATTAGAAGTTAGCATAGTAAAAGAATGTATAAGCATATTTATTGACCTCAGAGCTTTTACTTTCTTCATTGTGACTTCCCTGCAGTAAAAGACAGACAAAAATGTTGTAACATGGGGGACCCTGAGACAAAATCTTCATCCCAGACGGATCTGTGGTGTGAAGCCTCTGTACTTCTGCTTTTCTGAGACAAAGGCATTAGTGGGTATTAAACTGTTTTCAGTATTCAGACTCAGAATTAAGATTTGTCGTTGGTGCAAGACAAACAAATCAGGGGTTATGTCATATGTGAAACGTTTCATGAGCCCTCATCTTCGTTGTAACTGAGGGATTGAGAGGGAAGGAGAGAGAGACAGAGAAGGGAGCAGAGAGCCAAACTGAAACTCACCCAGGGGGTCGGCCTTGCCATCCTTGTCCGGGACGGTGAACACGCCCACCACCTTGTGACCCTGCTTCCTCAGGTTTGTGTAGACCTCCTGGCCAAACAGGCTCTGGCCAATCAGTGCTAGTTTCAGCTTATTTTGATAATAATGCTGTAACGGAGCAAACAACAGAAAAGTGTGAGCTACTCTAAAGGAAACCAAGCAGAGATACCAGAAATGCTGGAAAAACTCAAAATAGCAGGCTTATCTCATCAGGCTACTTTGTTATTACATGATCTAAAGTGTGCATAAAACCTTTACTCAGGAGACTGGAATTTACACTACTCTTGCCTCCAGGGGTGTTAAGTAACTGGTTTTCTGGTAATCCCAATGGGCAATAAATCTCTGTCACTGGTGAGAGCCGGCTCTGGGAAACTATTGGCTGCAGGGAGCACAGCCCTCCCGCAGAAGAAGGTCCAGTCCAAGTGTGTGCAACAAGCCGCCCCCCCATTTGAGTGCAACGCCACATGTGGCAGTGAAGCCTTGTCAGGTTTCCCAGCGTGGAGAGCAGGGCTCCTGTCAAATGCATGGGTCACCTTCTTCATGTTTTACATTGCAATACTGAGCACTTAAAGGGGAAACTATCCACAACGCATGCACGGTCACAAAACCAGCAGAAGGAGCTGGTGACACCCAGTGCACCCAGGCTGGGAAATTGTAGCGCCGCTGGCAGCAAACGCCCACTATAACTGAGAATATCAGATGGAGACAGAATTAGCTCAGGGAAAATAGTAGGTTCCCTGTGCGTTAGCTTGCAGCTCTGCAGGCTACTAAGCCGCTGACCGCCTACTGTATATGCAGCTGATGCAACTCTGCAGGTCTTGTACAGTAAAGGCCAGCGTGCAGAGAGCGGTCAGCGGGCAGTAACGTGGCAGCCTGGCAGCAATACAATGCATGGCGTTTGCATGGTGAAAAACAGTAACAGAGTGACTTGTGACAACCCCTGCAAAGACACTGTGACTCAATGATCTGCAGCCAAAGCCAGCTGAGCCTACTGCTATTAATATCAGCCTCGATCTGGCGCGCCTTAAGGATTTGCCATATAGTTATTATTAAATTAGACAACGATACAATGTTACCAACAATGACACCATTCATTCTGGTGCAGCAGTAAAAGCAATGACACTTACCGAGGAGGTGGAGAATTTTCTAATGACTTGACCCGCCGTCCACAACATAATGGCGATGTTTTATTAAAAAATATATATTATTTATGATAACAAATCCAAAACACTGCAGAAATTGTCGCGGCGACACACACCTGTCTCCCAACGTGTGTGCGTGTGTGTGCGTGTGTGTGTGTGTATGTGTGTGTGCCTGTGGCCGTGGTATGTGATTGCCACAGCCAGCTTATACTAGACAGCACAATACGTGCTGCCGGGTAGTGTACGTGCGCGTTCACGGCCAATACCTCGGCCGGTCACGCGTGGGAATTTATGAACCACACAAGCCTGTTCAGTACATGCAGCATCTGAGAAGAGGAGATTTTGTTTTTGTTAATTATAGTAATGTTGATTAATATGTTATTTTACAGCGATGGAGTAGCTAAGAGTTTCTCATAGCACCTAATCATTTTGCATGAATTACCGATTTACTAAATTATTAACTGTTGCTGTCACAGCTGTGCAATTATCGGGAGGCTTTGAACTCCCCTTAAGCCAATCAGAATTGAGGAGCGAAACTATCTTGGTGCCATTTTTTTTTAAATTAAAATATTTTAAATGAGATTGGCATCTTTAAATAATTCACAAACATTTGAAGGTGTGATTTTTAAAAAAAAAAAAATTCAGTTTAATTTTATTTTATTGGGGACACTGCATCTTTGCAATGAGGGACCATCATATGTTTAATTTTAGTCAAAATGTAATCCAATTTCATTATTTGCAATATTAGTATCTTGTAAGGAGGGCTTCTACTGATTTATGTCTTCCTGATGAGTTATAATTCCTCTAAGCCTCACACACACACACACACACACACACTCACACTATCAGTCCAAACATATAGCAGGAATCCCAATTTCCAGGCTTTTAGATTTAGTACTGCCAGTGTACAAACACAAACGATAGTCTGCTGAGTAGAAAGTATCT
>OMKZ01010522.1:12069-23989 GCA_900302535.1 Neoniphon sammara | reverse complement strand
GGCTTTCCTGTCTGTCTCTACTGTCGCTGTCAATAAAGCAGAAATGCCAAAAAAATAATCTTAAAAAATTTTTAAAAAAAAAAAAAAAAAAAAAAAAAAAAAAAGGTAAAACTCTTGTTACACATCCTGACTCTCGTTGACAGCCATACAAGAAATTGTGATGTTGAAGTACTCAAACAAAGTTTATACTGCATTGTTGTCTGTTCTGCACTGTTTGTTGAAAAGGGTGGTCTTGCCTACTCTAAATGCAGTCAAGACAGAGATTTGTTTGTATATTTATTTATTTAAAGGGCAGTGCTATTTGGTTGCCTAACAAAAAAGGTATAAACATATAGTGAGATAATCAGGTATCAATAATAACTATGAGAGATGTTCTGTTGTCATCAGTGTTACCCTAATGTTTCTGGTATACCGCATCTTAAAAAATGAAAGCTATAGGCAGCTGCTATGGATTCACTTAAACAGAAATGAACTGTGAGAAGAGAAACGAAAGAGGGAAAGAGTCTCAAATATAAGGTTACGCTCCATTGTATCAAAGGCCTTATAATCTACAAAAAAACTTTTTTTTATTGCGTGAGTTGGGTTTGAAACAATATAATCAGCATAGATACAATAAAACTAATTTAATTTATAATCTATTTTCAGTTTAACTTACTGATACCCTTATTTTTTTCTCTTTAAATTTTATGTGCATTTCTACTGTGTTTTATTTTTTACTTTATTTTTTATACTTGAGCAGACTTCATATAGGAATTCTACTGTTATGTTGACTGCTTTGCTATCTTTGACAATAAGTGAATTAAGTAAACGTGAGAGAAGAAGAAGAAGAAGAAGAAGAAGAAGAAGAAGAAGAAGAAACTAGAAAGGTGCATTTCCAGAAGAAAATGCAGGTGATTGCTGTTTTTGTTGATACACGCTGATAGGACAGAAAGAATAAACACTGGGGTGTTTTTTGGTCTATGCTATGGTGTTCTGGCAGGTTGCTAGGCTGTTCCGGGCAGTTGTACATGTGTTGCTTGGCGGATGGTGTCCTGGATGGTTGCCAGGGCGTTGCTAGGTGGTTGCTATGGTGTTCTGGATGTTTGCTAGGCCGTTACTAGGTGGTTGATATGGTGTTCTGGGTAGTTGCTAGGTGGTTGCTATGGTGTTCTGGATAGTTCCTAGGACATTGCTAGGCAGTTGCTATGGTGTTCTGGGTGGTTGCTAGGGCATTGCTAGGCGGTTGATATGGTGTTCTGGGTGGTTGCTTGGCTGTTGCTAGGTGGTTGCTATGGTGTTCTGGATGTTGCTATGGTGTTCTGGGTGGTTGCTAGGGCGTTGCTAGGCAGTTGCTATGGTGTTCTGGGCGTTGCTATGCAGTTACTGTGGTTGCTAGGGTGTTGCTAGGTGGTTACTATGGTCTTCTGGATGGTTGCTAGGGTGCTCTGGGTGGGTGTCAGGGTGCTGCAGTGGGTGCTAGGCTGTGGTCACAGAGGGCATTAGGAGAGAGCTGCGTGTGTATCTGGGTCCCATCCTGCATCTGTGGAAATTAGTTACGCTCCCTTGCTGCTTCCAAACATTCCGCCATTCATTTTTTATGGGGCAAAAATCGTAGTTTTTCTGGAATTGCGAAAAATCGGTGCATCGGATCGCTTAGCTATATACCAGCACACCACACCGAATCGGGCCGGACATTTTACAGTTCGTTTGGCGCCGACAGCTCAAAAACTGCGGGAGGAGATTCGCGCAAAAAATCGGCAGGAATAATAATAATAATAATAATAATAATAAGAAGAAGAAGAAGAAGAAGAAGAAGAAGAAGAAGTCGGATTTCAATAGTGTGATTGCTTGACAGCAATCACCCTAGTGAGGACGGGAAGGAAGAAGGAAGGAAGGAAGGACGGATCGAAGGATGTAAGAAACGGGAAGGGAAGGTTGGAGGGACGGAAACGGACAACGTGTTGTTGGTGACGTCATTTTCACTGCGCCAGAAACTCGGTGCATGTAGCAATCCACTCCACGGTAGCTACTTTGTTGGTTTTGCAGCTGGATTCGAGCTGACATTCAAACCATGATGCAAGGCTTGTTGATGCTTCTGTGAGTTTTGCTGTTAGCGGCAATACGACACTTGCTATACGGAGAGGATGCATGGTGGTTAAATGTCGGGACAGCCAGCTATAATTAGTTTTCTCGCTGGTGTAACAGTAACTACCTAGCATTAGCTAAAATTGCTGGCTAGCAACTAGAGACTCTACACAACCTCTGCTGTGCTTTGTTTGTTTTGTAGGTGACAATGTGACACAGCCGTACTCGGTGTTGTGGAGTAGTGCATGTGTCGGCAGCAGGGGGGAGGACAGGCGGAGGGTTTGAGCTCTCTGGTGACCGTCAGTGTCAGGGATGGAGACCTGGACACCCAACCCCCGAGCGAAGCCTTTCATCCCTCGCCAACAGCGAAGCTTATACCTCACATGGAAGTACAAACTAACCAACAAGAGAACTATTCGCCGATTCTGCCAGGTCAGGGAAATTGACCTCTGAAGGAGCTCAGACAGAGATCCAATTTGCAGAGTGTTATTGTTGCTGTTTTGGCAGTGTTGATTAGAGCTAACGAAGCTCCCTAAGTTTAACTGCCATTTAAATGAGATCACAAAACAGTAAACCAGTTTTTCTTCTGCAGGCTGGTGCTGTCCTGTTTCTGCTGATCACTGTGATAGTCAACATCAAACTCATCTTGGACACAAGAAGAGTAGCCAATGAAGAAGAAGCAGCACAGGAGTATGGTGAGAGAAACGTCCACTCACCACTTCACATGTTTGCTATCACCACCTTGCTCTCTATTAGTGCAGTTGTATAGAAAAAATAGCAAAACCTTGAATATGAATATGTGAATGGAAGTTTTGTGTATTGGGATAAAGTCAGTGACTGTGGGTCAGTGTTAAAGCGCTCCATAACTGCCGTATTATTAGTTTTATTTCTATCTAGGCCCGTCACTTACGAAACACATTATTTCCCTGCCAGTCAAAAAGGTGAAACTGCCCTACCTTTTGATAAAGAAGGATATTTAGACCTATAAAGACACAGGCATGACTACTATGGTGTATCATACGCTACATAGACAAACAGTTGGTGTTAATACAATAAATTAGTCTGACTCCCGTGTTTTGTTAGTCACTCTCACCAGTCTCCCCATGCAAGGATGTAACAGAGATAGCAAGCTAGACTAGAGGATAATAAACTGCTAGTGCCATGTAGGATCTGTTTGCCGTGTTTATCTGTTGTAAAAGCATCACCCAACAAAGGGCCAGGCAACAGCCATGTTCTTGCTGGACTCTAGACGCAGCAAAGACAAACAGGGCGACTTCATCTGTGGCCAGTCCATTTAGCAGTTGTGTCGCTGTCTGCTGGGATGTTAATTCCTTTACCTGTAGAAGACAAAATAGGATAACTTGCACATTCAATCTTCTTTGTGCAGGTGTATTGGAGCACAGCATCAATAAACCCAACATTTTCCTGCACACTGCTCTTGCACAGTTACACAGTTCTTTTATTACCGAACATTTAACTCCATGTGGTCATGAATTTCTTGTTTTAATGATTCTATTACTTTTCACAGTAGTTAAAAAAAGCATCACCCCTGTCTCGCTTCACTCTCTAAAAAATCTTGGGCGGTGTCAGAATGAGTCCATGAAAGATAAGCATCAAAACAGTAGCCATTTTGCAGATCTAGTCTACTCTTCTTCTGATGCGTGTGTGGTACCTAATCTAAGTCAAATAATCTCTTCAGAGGATGCGATGCCCAATATGGAGACACCACGGAGGCCGGCTGGTGGGCGCAAGGCCCTGGACATCGAGGTGTACTCCAGCCGCTCCAAGGTCTATGTCGCAGTGGATGGCACCACTGTAAGTTCAACTGATTGATTGATTTATTAATTATTCATCTTTGCAACATGGATACATTCTCTAGGAAAGTGTTGTACAACCAATTCCAACATGACCATTGCACAGTACATTTCGTCATTGTGGATTATTGATATATGCCTTGGTTGCGTGACCAGATTAGTTGTTTGATAGGTGATCCAGCAGATAGATAAAGCCAATTTTTTGTTTTTATTTTTCCCTATAGGTGCTGGAGGATGATATGCGGGAGCAGGGCAGAGGCATCCACGTGATAGTTCTCAACCAGGCCACTGTAAGCATCTGTTTACCTCATGTATAATATTAACTAATGATATTTCTCTTTGTAAGTAATTCCAGATTTGCATGACATAACTTTAATTGAATCCTAATGATGATAATTGCTTATCTGCTTCTTCTGTATCTTCAGTTTTTGGATTTGTGCTGATCATATTCATGATTATTATGTAATTTGCAACCAAGAGCAGCTATTAATGTCACAGCCTGCAGTACGCCTGCAGTACTTTCCTTGAAATAACAGATAAAGAAAAAAGGATGGTCTACGCTTGACACCCCTCTTGATCATTTTAGGTTGAAAGGGAAAAGATCAGAGAAATCAGTCTCTGTTGGAAATATACAATGTTAACAGCTGAGGCTGAAATGGGGAAAAGTTATTGACATGCTGAAAGTGTTGTCTACCTTCTAGACTTAAATTGTGTGTTTTTGTGATATATGCAATTTTCAGAGATTGATATGGAAGCATGCAGGATGTGGGAGAGCCAGTGGTTGTCGTTCAGCTAGGGAGCTTACTGATGTTTTGCTCTTGAGTCTCTGATCTGATTTATCATATCTGCTTTAAAGAGTAGGTTTAAGTTTGAAGTTTGTGTTAATATTTGTGTCTTAATATTTTTGACTGTGTTCTTCTGAAAAATTGACAGGGTCATGTGATGGCCAAGCGGATATTTGACACCTACTCTCCCCATGAGGATGAGGCCATGATTCTCTTCCTTAACATGGTGACCCGGGGTCGAGTCCTCATTTTCACCATCAAGGTCAGTCACTGCCACTTTCTCACTGATAAATAAAACATTCAATTATTTGTACTTTGTATTTGTCTGTCAGTTTTTTTTTCTCTGGATGTTTTCTCTATGGCTATTGTAATTTGTAGAAAGTGTCTCTTTGAGGAGAAAAGTGCTATCAGACTTAACAGAACTCATTGATTACTACTTGTGAAAAAAAACATATTTGACATTTTCCTTTTGTTGCATTTTTCATCCCTTTTCATGTGTGAGTCCGGAAGCTTTTTAACTCACCAGACACACGGCTAACCACAGAGATGAGCACATAATTGTGTCTTTTGAAATTTTGTGAATTGGATGTTGGATTAGTGTTCCTATTCTCAATCTGTGTACGTCTCCATGTTTGTCTGCGCACATGTTTTCCACATGGGTGCATGCGTGCGTGTTTGTGTGTGTGTGTGTGTGCGCGCGGGTGTGTGTGTATGTGTGTGTGTGTGACCTGCAGGATGAGGGCACATTCCACCTGAAGGATGCTGCTAAGAACCTGCTAAAGGGTCTGGGCAGCCAGGTGTCACTCAACCTCAGCTGGAGGGACATGTGGACTCTGGTTGTGAAGAAAGGAGGTAGAGGAGCTAACTTTCCTTTCCAAACTGATGTCATCTTCTCAGTTGGCACTGCACTCAGGCATACACTGAAAGATTTTCAATTCTTTAACTCATTTGCTCCCACACGCACTAAATCTTCACTGTCGTCTTTTTATGTCTTTTGTCATACATTATCTGCTTGTGTTTACATTTGTGTGTTCTCTTATCTCCAGGCCAAGTGTATGGAGAGAAGCACTCCAAGTCCCCAGCCTTGTCCACCTGGGGAGACCCAGTGCTGCTAAAAACTGAAGTGCAGCTCACTGCCTCTGAAGGTACGACTCAGTCCAGTATGACATCCTGTTTGGAAAAGTGTGTGTTATGCTCAGAAATTGGGGAATTTTAAAAAAAAACTGTCTTTAATTGGACCTACACCTGCTCCTCTCCCTTTGTTGCATTGCATTTGAGGCCATGTACATTTTCTGTTAAACTTAAGTGAAGTCCTCTGTATACTTGATGGTCTGGTGTGTTCGGCAAAGTGCAGAGATTGTGGCTTTATTAAGTGTGATCCTGACCCATGCAGAGGCCGAGTGCCACTGGGCAGACACGGAGCTGAACAGGCGAAGGAAGCTCTTCTGCAGTAAAGTGGAAGGCTACGGCAGCATCTGCAGCTGCAAGGACCCGGCTCCCATTGAATTCAACCCTGACCCTGTAAGCTAAACCTTTGGACTCTTACTTGTTTTTTTTTAGAGTATTGTTTTCAGACCTTGTATGTTGTCAGGCAATACGTAGTAGAGAACAAAGTCTTTTGAGGAAGGTAGTGAACAATGTGGAGACGTTTGATGTTAATTTATAAAGGGTATTGTTTTGCATGTTTTAAGTATTTGCTACACAATGGGCACATTTGATGTCCCGCAGACAGCATGCTTCTTACTGAAAGCGATATGTAACTATAAGCCATCAAATTTGCAAATCAACCGTGAATCATTTTCACACAATTCATGTCATCTTTCTTCTTCCAGCTCCCCACCAACAATGTCTTCAACGTCCCAGTGGCCGTCATCGCTGGGAACAGACCCAACTATCTCTATCGGTAATGCCTGGAAGCTGATTGTAATAACAATAAAAATTATGATCCTAGCAATTATAATGATAATAGACTTTATTTATAGAGCATGCAATGAGGCTGAGGCTGTAATAGAGAAGACAGACACTTACTGGGTCTCCAGAGGAAAACTCAGCGTTTTTCTTTTGTGAAATCTATTTTCTACATCAGTGCATGGAGTCAAGATTATGTTTGATTTTTACATGGCCCACCCATAAAAATGTTTGCTGTCATAGCACCATAAGAAGCTTTGGACAAAAGCAGCTACTTAATGGATCACTGTGATGTTAGCATGTAACAGATAGGCCACCCACCACTGGCCTGCATTTCAGCATCTCTGTATTTGGTTATACAGAAATACTGATAACAGAGGCCTGCTGACAGTAAATATTTTCACATAAGTAAATTACTTCCTGATTGACTTTTAAACTGATTACACAGAAACCTGATTCATGAATACATCAAGTGCTGCAAAAGTCCTTTTTACTGGGGCAGTTTCAGAATGAATGAAGACCGACCAACATTTCATTTAGAGAACCAAAATCTCTGAATGTCTGTCCAACTGTTAAATTTGAAAAAAAAAAATCACCTAGTGATGCAAAGTCACTGACAGCTTACCCTCATTCCTTCCTAGTATCTAAAATGAAATCACAAACAGATCTCCTCGCTGTCCTCTGTTTTAAGGATGCTCAGATCACTCCTCTCAGCTCACGGTGTCAACCCACAGATGATCACAGTCTTCATCGATGGATATTATGAGGTACTGGGTTTTCTCCTCTTTCTTATTTCCTTTGTCATATTTCTCAACTCTGGCCACTTCACCATTTTAACAGCGCTACTTGTGTGTATGTGTGTTTGGGGCACAGGAGCCTATGGATGTGGTGGAGCTATTTGGACTCAAGGGAGTTCAGCACACACCCATCAGCATCAAGAACGCCAGAGTGTCCCAGGTAATAAATAATCACTTACACGTGGAAGGTTTAACACCTGATTGCCAACATCAGCTGAAGTTGCTGGCTCTTTGTCTTGGAGTGTACAACAAAGAAACAGAAGAAGTAGTCAAAGCACCATTTATGTACATCTATATGTACTGTATATTCTCTCTGCAAAGTATGACAGCTGCAGAATCTAAGTCATTTATTTGTCAATCTTGTGTCTAAAGCAAGTAGTGAATCTGTAATTGCAGGTCAGCACAGTGGCAAAGGCTAAGATATCTAAGGCAAGACAATGTATTAAAGACTAGCATAAAGCAAAGTTGATGTACTGATGGGTGTTAGTTTTAAATGAAAAAATAATTGTATTCTAAGGTAAATAATGTTATAAAGTTTGCTAGCTAACTTATTGGCCAGTCTGTCTAGTAACTCTCTCAGTATTGACACATTGAAGCACAAACAACACATTTATTTGAATGGATAAAAAATAAGTGCATGATGCTGAACAGGCATGCAGATGAAGTTTTATGCTCAGTCAAGTTCAAACTGTTAAAGTAAGTGAGATCTCCAACAGTGCTGATTTCATCAGTTTATTTTGTCGGTGCCATGAACAACAATCTCACCGGCATCTCTCTTTTCACTATCTTAGCACTACAAGGCGAGTCTGACGGCAACCTTCAACCTACACCCAGTGAGTACTTTGATACCAGTGAGCTCTTTTTACAGATAGACAGCAAATAAAGCTGCTGTTCTAATGACTGATATGTTGAATCTCAACTTGAGCAATGAGGTTAAGATGTATTTAGCCAGGGTGTTTCCCTCCTTGTACTGGAAAAGACCAAAATACCTGATAAAGACCATGTATGGCTGAAATGTTGCACAGAATATATTCCACAAGAGTGCAAGTCCATCATATATTATTTTTCATTTTCATCAGGATGCCAACTTTGCCATTGTCCTCGAAGAAGACCTGGACATCTCCATTGACTTCTTTAGGTAGGCTGCTATTCACAAAGTCGCTGAATAAAACCACAGTCTGGCACTGGGAACTGAAATAGTTTAGTCTTTTGTTCAAGCACTGTAGTATTCATCAGGGGGCCATAGCTTCTGATTCACCTAATCCACCCAGTTTTTGTTTTCTAACCAGTGTCCCAGCAATTACACGATCAGTTTTATTATCATTAGACTACTCGCAGCTCCGATGAAAACTGCACTATGGAACTTTGCATTTCTGTATGATTCGTCTCCCTCCCCTGGCAGTAAATTCAGTTCTGCTTGAAAAGTATTTCAGGAGAAATAGAGGAGAAAAATCACTTTGATAGAGTCGTGGCATCGTCAGATGAGGTAATTAGCCATGCTTGAGTTTAATTATACAAATCCAATAGAAACTGTGAAGTGTGGTTGAAGTAAATTGTGTGATTAAAGGTCAAATGTGCACCAGCATGGGAACGCCACCACAGACACCAGCTTCGCGATAATGCAATAATGCAAAGTGCAGGGAGTTTTATCAGTGGCTGACAGGCCTAACCATCATGTGAGCTTGTTTAGCATTAGATTGAACATATTGAATCTTTATTTATACTGTACTGCAGCTTTAAATGAACTGATTGCCTAGGCTGAAACTGCTGGTGAGTCATTCCATCATAAGTAAAAGTTTGCTTCCTGGCAGCTCTATACAGCTCTAACAGTTACAGTGACAGGACTGACAGTGAAACCGCACCCAGGCCCAAGATGCTGGGAGTCATTGCGGCTTCACAGAACAGGATATTTGTTATGTAATGTAATATAATACAATGAAAATAATTAAACATGACGTCTTTTATGATGATAATGAACAGTTTCTACTGTGTTACCATAATTACATCCCTACCTGGTATAAGAAAGGGTCATGCACTCAACAGTCATCAACAGGCAGTTGAGACATGACGGCCCGAATACACACACCTCCAGCCTAGCACTGCCTAGCTGTAGTCACGTTTAATGTAATCACCACTAGATGGGAGTAAATCCACACTGATCAAGCAGATTTCAGCGCTCCTGTGAACTTCAGTTTTCCTTTGTTGGATAGCCATGGCTTTGAAATGTATTTTCTGCTGTAAATGTGCCAGCTCCCCTTCTGGATCCACCATCCTTTTTGAAGCATCAACTTCAAATGGCTCAGAAGCGTTCCCAGCTGTCATCTGACTCAGTTTTAATGCCAGTTTGCCTTGGTAAACATGCCTTCTGAAATTAGCTTTAGACACTCAGTTAGGGACTAGTGGAAACCAAAGCTTGCCCTCCTATAGAGAAACACAAGAATTTTCTAGAAATAAAACTATGTATTATTGCTATTTATTTATTTATTTATTTACATTTTTCTGTGTGTTTATGGCTGGTCTAGACAGTTTCGTTCACTGTCACTGAAAGCATGTAATTGTTTTTCTAATGCAGAGCGGGTGTTTGATGAGTTCAAGTAGTGGGCATCTACAAAGCTGTTGTTGCTGTTATTGATGGATGATGGTGATGTGGATGCAATTATAGCAGTTGTCCTGGTTTTCTGAGTCAGAGCCGCCACCTGTTGAATGAGAGAAATAATGATACTGATGCTGTTGTCTGTGTGAATAAGAATGCAGATTTGTGGGCCAGACTACCATTTATGACGATTAGAGTTGTGACTGATTTTGCCTGTTTGTTTAGTTTTCTGAGCCAGACCATCCACCTGCTGAATGAGGATGACAGTCTGTACTGCATCTCAGCCTGGAACGACCAGGTCAGTGGTCTGCGTAATCGTCTGTCGAACTCTTTTCATCTGTTCATACCTTCTCTCACAAAACTTTATTCATGTCTCACTGTTTTTCAATCTCCTGTCTAGCTCCCAACGTCCCTTTATCTGCCTCTTTTATCTGATCTCTCCAAAAACTTTTTATGTCTGTCTCGCCTGTTGGGCATCCTTTTCATCTCTTTATCCGCTGTTTGGATGTTGTTCTTCCTTTTTTTGTTCCACATCTTTTTAAAAACACTCTGGAGGGCATAAACATTACCTGGTAAGGTCTGGTGGTGGTAATTATTACCTGAACACCTTCAGGTTTTCTATCTTAAAAGAAATTTCTGCTGAGGTTACCTACTGTTTTTTTCGGCTTTTCTTTTTATTAAATATTCCATCTATAATTATTAGTAGTAGAAGTAATTATAGTAGTTGTGGTAGTAGTAGCAGCGGTGGTAGTGTCGAATATTAGTAATAATTATCTGGTTTACAATCTGAGGAAAATACTTGCAATGATTGATACACATTCCAATCATATTTTTGGACACATTAAAAACAATCCCTTAAGTTTGATTTAGCATCTGAAATCCATCTGGTACCGTCAAAATTTCCATGTGTGTGTATGTGTTTAATTTCCTGTAGTTGTTAACAGTCACGTTACAAGTCCAAATGTCTTATTGTTTCTACAAATGTTAAAATTGACCTCTGCAATAACAGTAAATGCTCTTAGGTGACTGTCCTTTTATCACTGACCTGAGGTGAGACACATGTCATCCGGAGATGGCTTATGCCATGTATAACTGTCTCTGCTGTGTCTACTTGTTATGTTCATTGTTTCACTTCAGTTGTTGTGTTTCTAAACATCATGTGGGCTGAAACGAGCTCCACTTTGATCCGCCCCACACCTTCTGTCCTTCTGAGCAAGTCCCTCTTTCTCTCTCTTTTCATCTCTCTCCTGCACTGATGCTGCCTCATTTCACCATTTCACTCACCATGCCCTCCTGAATGACACGCTCTGATAAGTTTATGTCCACATAAAACCCCTGCTGTATGTTTCATTCATAATTGCGATCTGTTGTACAGGGCTATGAGCACACAGCGGAGGACCCAGCATTACTGTACAGAGTGGAGAGTATGCCAGGCCTGGGCTGGGTGCTTAAAAAGAGCCTCTACAAGGATGAACTGGAGCCGAAGTGGCCTACACCTGAGAAGGTGCATTGCCGATATATTGGCTCGCCTATATTGTTAACTGTCAATATTACCAGCTGATACTGGCTCATCAGGGATTTATCATTATCAGCAAATATGTAAAAAAGTCAGTACATATTTCAGTAAAAATCACTTGAGGTGATTGTGTTAACAAGTTGATAAGTTTTATATTCAACTGTAAAATATCAAGCCTTCAGCACATATTTCACACATATTCAGTGCAACTATTTGATTACCAAATTGATGAATCCTTGCTACAAATGTGTGTTTTATGCATAAAAAAAATCAGCCAGTATATTGTCAAAATGTATGAGGACATGTATGCATATGTGTTACACGCTGCTCAACAGCTGGTTCTGTGTGGTTGCAGCTGTGGGACTGGGACATGTGGATGCGAATGCCAGAGCAGAGGAAAGGCAGAGAGTGCATCATCCCTGATGTGTCCCGCTCCTACCACT
>OMKZ01010522.1:1757-12049 GCA_900302535.1 Neoniphon sammara | reverse complement strand
GCTATTTCCATGTAAGAACTGGGGGGGAATAAACACTGTTTGCAGTCTAATAATTTCATATGATAAGAGTTAAAACCATAACCTGTCATGATGAGAGACTGCGGGATATCACAATTCACCAGTCATAATTACAGTTTTAGGTCAGAGTAGCTAGAGTTTGTCTTCCTGTACAGTGCCTCATATTAAAAAGGCTCAGTTTGTTCCTTTATACATACATAGGTTATGTAGTACATAATGCATCATTAATTCAATATGTAATTGTTGTTCTACACTTGTTTCTTTTCTGTCTCCTATTAAAGGAAGTATATTTCAAGAAACACAAGTTCAACACGGTTCCCAATGTACAGCTGAAGAATGTTGACAGGTTTGTACATCCATGTAACAACATCTCTGTTTGGTTTTGTTTTTTGAATTATATGGACAAAGTAATTAGACATTGCTGGCTTGTGTTTGGAGCTTAGCATTACTGTGCTTTGTCCTCACAGTTTGAAGAAGGATGCCTATGAAGTGGAGATCCAGAACCTGTTAAAGTGAGTAACCTCCATGAAAGACGATTATTATGGTTATATAAAATGAATGATCAAACTTTAGATTGATGATAAATGGGAGGAAGATATAAAATGTGACTACATATTAATCTGTATATACACTAATCTTTATGTCTTTAATGTATGCGTGTGTAATGGTGTGTGTTTGTGTGCACGTGTGTGTGTGTGTGTTCACCAGGGAGGCTGAGGTGCTGGATCATAGTAAGAACCCATGTGAGGACTCGTTCCTGCCAGACTCTGAGGGGAAGACCTATGTCATGTATATCAAGATGGAGACAGAGACAGACACGTCTACCTGGACTGAGCTTGCCAAGGTAGACAGGCGGGGGGGCGGGGGGTGTAACAGTTAGAGTAGCTGTTACTGCAGGACTTGTAATAGCATTCTTAGCCTTTGTATGTGTATGTGTGTTTGTATTACTTATCCTCACCATAATCACAGTGACATATTCCATTCTGATTAGGCTAATCCAAAATCTAATAATGCATTATCAAATATTTCTGTACTGCTGTAGTCTTAACTTAACTTGACTTAACATAATACATAATTAGTATTAATGTTAATTCTGTATAGCATTCTTAAAGCATTTAGAAGTTAAAGTAGTTCCAAAAAAAGTTTATGGAAAATGATGCAGCAAGCTGTTTTAAAATCTTCTCTGTGCTGTAAGTATAAAGTTTCTACCTTGGATTGATGTTAGGTTATTTTGTTCAGAAGAATGTGTTTATACCCAGACAGACAGATGCCACCATGATGACATAATGTCCCAGTCCACCCACTACCTACCATGGTGGCAGGACACAATAACATCATTCTTAGGTGCAAAAAAGAAATATATTTTTATCATCATCATGGCATCGACCAAAACAACACCACTGACAGCTCCTACTAAATATGAAAAGTCAAGAAATGTCGACCTTTTTAGAAGAAGAGTAACAGGTTTAGCCAACATGCCTGTAACAATTAGTAAAAAGACAAACTGTTTAGTAATGTTACAGACAAATCTTATCCAAGGATTCAGAAGCTCAAAATTTAATTTTAAAGAAAGACAAGTTTCATTTGGATTCATGGCTAATATCACTGAAGTAATCATGTTTCCCTCCCTGTTGTTAAGTGCCTACATGTTTGGGACCTGGATGTGCGGGGATACCACAAAGGCCTGTGGCGGCTCTTCAGAAAAAGGAATCACGTCCTGGTGGTGGCTGTGCCAATATCCCCGTACTCGTAAGTAACACCTCCACCACTATCTATGCACAGTAGGTTCCTCATGTAGGAATAGCTAAATACATTTATCCTGTCTATTACAGACATCCAAGCATCATCAAGCATTTTAAAATCTCCCCCTCTCTTCCTCTCTATCACAACTTGTCCCTTCTTTCCTCATTCTATTTCCTTATTTCTTCCTCTCTTATTTGTCATCCCTGTCTTCCTCCCTCTCTCCCCGCCTGTTCCTGTCTTTCTGTCCTTGGCCAGTGTGAAGAAGCCGGCCAGCATCACTCCCATTCACCTGGAGCCTCCGCCTAAAGAGGAGGGAGCACCAGTGGAGCAGATGTAGACCTGAAGTCTGACACACTGACACACACAACAGGCTCCAGTAGCGGACACATGGACTTCTACCAGCCCAGGCCTTAACAGTTCTTCTCTATTCTCCACCAACAACCACTACAAAATTAACCATCCTAGACACAGAACATACAGGATACCGTGGACATACAGTTCTTGTTTGATGGAAGGAAGATAAACACTACAAAGCACTGCTAAATCCTTCCATGGCCTGAGGAGCAATGGTCGTGAGCAGATCTATTTTATATGAGTTTAACCAGTTTGGGTTAAACTCACTCATAAAAACCAAAACAATTTCTCGGCCCGCCGTGCCACACTGCTGTCCTTTGCTTTGGAAGCAGGAGGAGGGAGGAGGTGAGCGAGGAGATGGGCTAAGATAAGGCCATGCGCGAAAGGGAATTGGTTAACATTTACAGGACTTTGAAGGGTCTCCTTGACAACTGCCGGATGACGCGCGGCCCGCCCTTTCAGTCAACTGAGGAGATGAAAAGGACAATAGAGGAAAGTTGATGCTCCAGTTCAACTGTAGCTTTCAAAGAGGAGGGGACAAACACACACCCTCACGCTCACACACACACACTACTGGACAGTGGCTTTCTAATGAACCCACCCAACCAGAATATAGCTAGATTTTGTTTTGTTTTATTTTGTTTTTAACTACTGAGTGATTTGTCCATCCTGTACATACATTTTAACTTATCTCTATTTATTTTACATTTATCAATCAACAAGGAGTTTTGGGGGTTGTTTTTTAATCCAGTTTTATCAAGATCAATGCATTTTTTAAGAGCCTAACGTTTACAGATAATGAAATAATAATGTATATACATGCATATATATTTTTGATGAAAAAAAGGGTCAACATATTTTTCAGCATTAGATATTGAGACTCAGTGAAGGAGTTGATATAGCCCTGTGGGTTTTACTATTATGACTGCTTGGATCAGTTGCCTCGGATCATTTTCTTGAGGGAAACTGGAGACTATTAACACTTGAACACTATGTAACTCTCTACCAGAGCCATTTCTAAAGAGTTTGGCTAGGTCATGCTGTGGGCCCATGTTACTACCCATTTCTTCAAACCAACAAGTTTTGCATGCAGTTATGTAGCAACACCTTTCATACATATACACAAGGCCCATCTGGATGTTGGCAGGACACAGGTAACATTGCTAACTGGCTCTCTTAATCCTTTAAGTCATCGTGTTTTACCATTTTGCAGTTTAACAAAGGTACAGCCAAATATTTAAAGGGGTATTAGGTATTTTATGACCTTTATTGGTGACCAGGCAACGGCAGTAACATTTATGGGCCTCTGGCACAGCCTATGGGCACCTGTTTTAGACAGAAATATAACTCACATTTTGATAATAAAAGGCATATTCTAGATAACTAGAGCAGAGGTCCAGTAGAAATGTCTAAATGAAAGGGTAATATACTCTTTCATCCGTTGCTTTTTTGGCTTGAGAACTAAATTTTTTGAAATGCCAGTCATTTGTACCACCACCCTCCTCCTTTGAGCAGGGAAAATGTTGAGCATGGTGGCTGATCTCAAACAGAGTGCAGGCCAGAAAGTGAGTTTTTTTAATTTCAGCACCAGGCAAAGTAATCATTGGGTCATTGCATCAATCAAAGACCATATCAACCTGCCCCAGATGTAATGATAATATTAGGCTGCAGGACAGTAAAATCTCACTTAATTCACCTTAAGAAAATGACCATGCTGACGTTATGAAGGGCTGATAAAACTCAAATTTTAAAAATGTTATAATTCGATCATGAAATTGGATCGTTGGCCTCACATGACTGCCACTGAAATCTTAATTGGCCAAACTCTGCACCTTTGGCTTTAGTCTCTGCCTGCCCTGTTGCTGCACACAGACCATGGTACTTTGTAGAAGAGTGAGGAGGAAACTGCATCATCACAGTCACAGCACATATTTGGTGCAAGTAACTACTGTTACTTTTATTTGCACTTCATGTCCTCATAACAATTTAAAGTCGATGATGCGATGACTTTGTCTCCCCATTTTTCCCACTAGTGTGTAAACTGCTTTCCATCCATTTCAGTGTCTCTCTCATGTGACACCGTGCTAACCGAATGACTGAATGTTTTACAATCATATTTTAATGCAACAATATTAGTATTTGCTGTGTCGATTTAATTTTGTGTGTGAGTATTTGTGGTTATTCATGCATTACGCAGCGATGCAGACAACCACATATTTACTAGTTGCAAATATCAGTTCAATCAGAACCACTTATTTAGCAGTATTATGGCCAATATTGTGATAGAATGTTAACGTGTGCCATGGAAAATTGAGTTAAAGCAATGATGTAGAGACTGCACACTTTCTCACTCTACTTTTTTATTTTAGCCTGGCATTTTAAACTCTGGGTTTTATAGTGGGATATGTGTGTTTTTATTGTTTGTTTTTTGTTCAGTTGAGTGGATAAAATGTAACCATATTCAGCCTGTAAGCATTTCATTGTCTGGCCAGCAATACAGATGATTTCATTTAAAAGTGTTGAAATGACTTGAAAAATATTGAAAGATACGTTGAATCTGTGGTGATCAGGATGATGATCCGTGGACATGTGTTTCAAATGCGGTTTGACGTGTGTGAGTTCAAATATCTTTTATCATGGAAATGAATAAAGATGTTTTTTGTTGTTTGTTTTTTTACTTCAGTTGTGCAGTGGTGCTCTTTTTTGGAGGCTATATTGCTGTTATTGCTTAAATTATTCATACTGATGGATGTATTATTAGTGCATACTGTTCATGGAATAAACTTGGAGCTATTGTTATTCTTAGCTTGACGTTGTACTCGTGGCCTTGTGCATACCTACAGATTTCCCAAGAGAGCGCCAGGCAAAGCAACGGTGAGGGGAAATGCGTCTAGCTAGGGAAATGTATGCAAATCCTCTTGGCTCGGTGAATTTCCACAACCACTTGGGTTGACCAAGGACAAACGCGGCTTCCTACCCTGTCCTTCCAGCTCTACCTCACCCCCACATCTAAATGATTTCATAATCTGTGATGTGATAAGTCAGAGCTACAGATAGAGAGGACTTGGCTTGGAGTTCAGTCCAGTCCTTTTAGGAGCTACATTTTTTTCCCCCACAAATGTCCAACCACTGGACAAATTTTGCAGCATTAGGAGGATAATATATATGCAACTGACAATGAATAGTTAATAAGTAGCAAATGAGATGTGGTTTCTATTAACCTTTTTAGCTGCTTTATGCAAAATTGCTGAGGGTTAATTTAAGTGAGGACGTTTGGACTCAATTGAAAATGTGGAATAAGCACATAATTTAATGACTGAGTCTACATGGTTCTCATCACAAGCTTGACAACCTGATAAATTATATGCTCATTTCCTGTTTTTTGTAAGTAGTCTGGGTCCTAACTTAAGTCAATCCTCGGCAATTTTGCATAATGCACCTTTAAAATAAGGGTGACCTCAGCCTTGATACGCTCCTGTGTGTTTATCAGTATTTAACCCCAATTTTTTTTTTTTTTTTTTTGTGAAATGGTTTCTGAAGCAGCATTTAAAGCAATACAGACAAAATTGGTGTGTATGTCAAGGGGTTTGCAAGTTGATGTCACTGGTGCAGTGGTGCATGCACGCTTGCGTGTTTGCCAACATTTGCACTGGGTGTAATGTGTGCATTGAGCTGCATGTTGAGGCCTTTGTTCATGGCTGACTGAAGCTCAAGTGATATGTAAGGTCCACTACTTGCTAGCTAGTGTGTATGTGTGATTGTATCCCCATCAGCCTCACCTTTCATAAAAGCTACCAGGTCATGTGCCATTTCATTTCATGAGTGTCTATTGTTTCCAGGACTACATACACAGACAATGAGGCTCTCTGTCTCTTCACATTCTAGGATTTGGGGCTCAGGCTGCATGTCATTATCAAGCCCAGCCCTAAACCTGGTCATTTTGCCTGTCAGTCAAAAACCGCTGGTTCGCATCAAAGCCTAAGTGGTGGGCACGGCGCCTTTTAAATGTCATTTTTGACCTATTGAACATTGTGATGAGCAGACCATGGAGGCTGATGGCTGGGATGTAGATGGAATATTGATTGGGTGGCTTTGAGTCTGTCCCTCCGAGAGCGCGGAGGAGGGAGGGAAAGAGCCAGGGGTTATTGTTAAACATGGGGCTGGGAGCACACCGGGCATGAGATGATGACAGATTTAACTCTAAATACCTAGCAGGTGTATAATTGGAGTGGAGGGAATAGGGAATATGATTTTCTCCCTCGGTCTCTCCCCTCTCTGCCCCCCCTTCCTTTCTCCCTCTCTGTTGACTCTTTTTCTCTCTCTCTCTCATGATCTCTTTCTCCTCAATATCCATTTGTTTGTCTCTCTCTCCCTCTCCCCCTCTCTCTTTTCCTCTCCGGGTGGTTTTCTCTCCAGCCAAAGAGAAGCAGGGGAACAAAGACATGATTACTATCTGGGGATTTGCACAGGGATTTGTGATGATTGCACTAATTCAGGGGCAATAACCTGATCCACATCTGAACAATACTTTGTTTCTCAGCACCTCCTGTCTATTATAAAGGCTTTTATTGGTCAATATTTACTCAGCCTTGTCTTACAATGCTTTTAATCTTCAAGGGCGTAAGACAGAACATTGATGAATAATACACAGCACACAGATGTATTGAACTGTTGAGCTCTGCTATACAGCTCCCTTTCACACAGCCTACATCGCCTATCTCACACACTGAAAATGTGTTCTTGGAGCACACAATACAACCTCGCTGATGCGGAAAACATAAGGACAAACTGTGGACTTAAAGGCGTCAAAATAAGACCATTATCTGCCAAACTTGCCGAAGAGTGTTATTATTTCTAGCATTACTAGACACAAAACCTGAGCATATGAGCACATACTGTAGTTCAAACAAAATTTATAAAAGAAATAATCTACAGCATGTGAAATGTGCTTTAGCCTGAAGCACATTTGCAGCATCCACCTGCTACTGATCAAAGTTTGGTGATCTCAAGATCTATGAAAAATCCCCAGTGCAACAAATGAATATTGCATATATCCATATATTTTATGGGCAAATATGAAATATTTAAAGTCTGCAGGTGGTTATGCAAAGGCTGAAGTATTTGTGATTTTTCACTACACAGTGTAATTATTCATTGCTTGATTTTGGTATCATAAGCATGACATCATAAAACTATCAATTTCCCTGGAAGAAATCACCCTGATTGATATAGTATGTACAGTAGATTGTTAAAAAAAATATTGTTTCCCACAGTAAATCACAAGTATTTCCTTGGTGTCATGCTTTTTGGAGTCTCAGCTGATTCTATTGTCCAGATGGCAGTAGAGGTACATTGACACAATCATAGCAGCAACCTAGGGAAACAGAAAGCAAGTATTAGCATGATATTCCAGGCAAGCAACAATACATTTAATATATGTTTTCTTATTCCAGTGCTGGTCAAATTTCTCCTGCTGATCCTGCTGGTCCATGTGCTTTTCATGGTCTGAATGATGCTGCTCTGGCACACTGGAACCAGCAGAATTGTCCCCAGAAGTGCACTCCCCTGTTGCACCCCACGCAGACTAAAAATAAGAAACTGAAAGGATCTCACTTCAGAAGTGACACTCCTCTGCCCTCCATCCATCTGAATAGGACAATTGCCCAAGAAATTGCTCTGGCTTGCTCACCACTGGGGCACCCCATTACCTCTGGACAGGAATGAGCTGAACTTGACAGCACTGAGCATAAAGTTATTATTAACCATGTAAAGGGATGTTTTTTTCTCCCATGACTTTACCTCCAAGACACCAATTCCTGCTGCGATTCCTCCCACGATGTTGGCGTGCTTTTTGAAGATCTCCAGGATCTGTTTAAAGCAGCCCTGCAGGGGAGAGCATTAAGGGTGAGCCATGGGATACATTTTATCTAAATGCACATTTATTTGGAGGCTAAGATTGACATACTTTCCAAAATGTACATTCATTATAAATAATAAGCACACTGAAAGACTGCATGTGGAGGCATCACTGCCATATCCACTGCATTTCCTCATAGTGAGCAACATATTTTGGGAGAGTGCTCCTATTTTCACATGCAGCCATGATCGATCCTCATTCTGCAAACACTGACTGTAGATGGGAACATATTTTTAAGCATTTCCGCTTGCTCTCTCACTAGATTTGAGTTGTATTTTCCACCTTACCTTGACATCGCTGAGTTGTGCCTCCTCTGTGCTGCAGGGGAAGCTGTTGAGCTGGCAGCAGATGGGTGGGAGGCTGCCTCCGTTCTCTGCTGCAAACTCAGAGCCCACAAAGTCTGTGTAATTGGTGAAACCACAGCACTTCAGCTGGAAGAGGGAAGCAGGAGAAGAAAAACACAATTATCATTTTGGCACAATGAGGGGATATTATTGTCCTACTACAAAAAAGCATGATAAAAAAAAGCATAATAATTATCATCTATATGGTTTGTGAAATCATGTTTTCTTGTGTCTTAACTGATGGATTATGCAAAATTGTCTGATAGCCTTTTCCAACAGACTTTTTTTCCTGCACAAAGTTCAGCTTTTCTATTTTGCAGTCTATTGCTTGATCATTTCTTTCAGAGGATATTATGTAGCTTGTAAATAGCGCAGGTATTATGTTTCATTTACGGTCTGGCTTTAACAACTCAAGGTCTGAGTGTCTGTAATAAAGAAATAAGAGTGAAGAGAAATGTGTTTGTAATGGAAAGCACAAGAAGTGGTGCTTGACAATAGTGTGAGAGCGACAGCAATTTATGGGTGTCTTTGCCAGCATTAAACTAGGGTCACAACAAGGCGCTACGTGAGTTTGAAAGTTTCTTTTTAGATGGCAAGGTAAAGTAACAGATTTAACCTCACTGAGATTATCTTGACTCTGGCAATGAACTGGTAAATAGCACTACACACAATGCTGTGGCGCTTTCACAAACAAAAGGGGAAAATTTCCTCCTGAAATTCTCTGCAGCTACATTTTCAAGCAAGGTCAGCTCCGAGACAAAAGCAGGCAGACTTGGTGAATATGCAGAGTAAACTAACAGTGTGCAGATGACCTCACATTCTGGCTTTTGTTAGAACTCACTTCAAAATTTCAGCCTTGGAATTTCAGGCAGTTTATGCTAGTTTATTAGTGCTGTTTGGATCCTAGACTGGAGAAATGCACCAGTGATTAGATTAGGGTAATCGTTCTTCAGTAGAGTGTTTTAGCTGTTATAGTTACTAGATGGAGATTAATTAATAGCTCAGAAGCCTTTAATCAAAAGAGCAGCCTCTCCTGTATTAGGCTGCCCTATGTAATAAGGGCAACAAAAACAAAGAAAGACGCTGAGGAAGTACAGTATTATGAAAAAATACAGACATACTGTATGTATGATCATTAATGGACTTTAGTTGCAAGTCTATGACAAAAGTGGAAGCTCTAATCATTTTGATGTTGGTTTCCCATGAGGATTTGTGCTCCCTCCTTTGCCAGGTTCTGAGATTTTAGTGGACAGGCAGCTAAATAAATAGCTTCTAATATCATAGTCACTTAGATGTTGTAAAATCGCTGCCAAGCATGACATTGTTGTATTGCTTTTATGAAATGTCAGCATCACACCATGAACACAAATGTGCAGCAAATCCCTTAGTTTTAATTGATAACTGAATGATAATTAAATGTGCTTCCACCAAAACAATGATTGAAACGGTAATGGTAAACCAAGTGGTTGCTAAGTAACCCATAAGCAGCAGTATGAGATGTAGTAGAGTAGCTCATTTAGGCTAAAATTTAAATTAACTGCTCAGATGTGCTTTAATCAGTTACTTAACAGGGACTCCAAGTGTCACTCAGTCAATCAACTTCATTTTATAAATTTGCATTTTCCATTCACATTGCACTTGTCACTTGTCTTGTGCATCTTTGTTTCTCCTCAGATCACACCATGCATATTATCCTGAATAGTATGTTATAAGCATACTTATGTTAAAAATAGTCAAAAGTATGATTTAATGACTTTAATGGTGCTTTGGACTTCCTAAGTAAGTAAACACACTGACTGGCTGCAGACTGCGTACCTCTGTCATGGTGGTGTTCCAGATCTTGGTGACCACAGGATCATTGCCATACTGGTCCTTCAAAGCAGGGGTTGCCCATGCTTTTAGGATCCCCTCAGCCT
>OMKZ01010517.1:0-12192 GCA_900302535.1 Neoniphon sammara | reverse complement strand
ATATATATATATATATATATATATATATATGTATGTGTGTGTGTGTATATATCTATATATATATATTACACACACACATACATGCATACAATAATCATGGTGTGGTAATGAGCAGTTAACGAGAAAAATTATTTTAGGGCTGTGCAGATACGTTTCTATGGTAACAATCTTGGCAAGGGCTTCAGTGTGAGTCATCATTTGCTAATTGACTAGCTAATGCTAAATTATAATAATTTTAACCATTTACCACTAGCTTGCAAAAATCCAAAGGAACATTTGAAGGCGAGGCTGTCCACTGCAGCAAATGGGTCAGGTAGTGATGTGAGGTACGATGTTGCCACTAGCATTATCTCATCAGAAAAATACAAACTTGTACCAGAATTAAAGCTAAATGATAAGAAATCTTTAATTTTGTAAGGTCAAGTCTGTCAATTTTGCGTGGGAAATTGGGACTACTTTCTCTGTTTTCTTTGCTTTGGGGCAGTAATCTTAAGTAGTGGATGAATATATGGTGGCTCACCTGAAAGTTTCAGAAGTAAACCTAGCTACATCTGCAAAATTGAGTTAATAATATTTCATTTTTTAAAAATATGAAACCACAGGCCATATAATAAAGACCAAGGGAAACAAGGATGATTTGGGTGTTGATGTTTTCAGCACTTAACAGGTTAGTGATGGTTAGCTTAAGAACTTGGTGTTTTCCTTTAACGGCGTTATAAAGTGCAGCGATGCAGTCACTTACATTCTTGAAGCCCCGGTAGAGCACTTGGAGCTCTCTCTTGCTGAAATTGGTTTGAGCTTCTAGCTGGTCGAGACCCTCTGGCCGATGGCACACCATGGTCATCTCCAAGTCATCATCAATCTTGTCTGTGGACACACACACAAACATGTAGACATTAACATACACACACAAGGAAAGAAATGAGCATTCATATGAACTCAAACAACAAGAGTGTGAGAAAGCAAAAGAATGGGAGGTGATACAAGTAATGTAGAGTAGGAGAAGGTGGACATACAGGACAGGGGGCACCCAATGGCTTAGGGGACTAAAACACAGGATACCTGAAACTCACAATGTCATACAGTCAGTAAGGCAGAAATGACAAACAATCTCCACAAAAAGAGAGGGAGGACAGATGTATGGATGAGAGGTGGAGGTGCAGGAAGGTAGAGGTCAGTCTGATCACTCCATGTTCCTCCCCCTCACACACCCTATCATTAATAACTCATTACTCGCTAGAGGGGAGGGGAGAGAGGACACGTACACACACACACACACACACACACACGCACACACGCACACACATTGCCTATAGGTACAAAAGACAGTCTCTCCCCCACCCACTCTCTCTAACACACACACACACACACACGCACACGTATGCACGCACGCACATTTGCTGGAGCATGCTTGCTCCCTGTAGAAACGTATGATGTAATGAGTGTGCATAATGTAATAAAAAAGTAATAAAAATTCAACATGTGATTAAGTGGCCATAATGTGCAGTAGTAAAACACTGGACACATGATGTAATAATCTATTGGTGGATAAAGTAATATGTTAACATGTTTTATCATGGTTATTACATTATGAGTTGATTTTTTTTTTTATTTTAAAAAATTTAATAACTTCAGCGTGCAATGTAATGAGATACCAAAATCATAATTTTAATGTGTTCCTGTTATGATT
Organism: Neoniphon sammara; assembly: GCA_900302535.1. NCBI lineage: Eukaryota > Metazoa > Chordata > Actinopteri > Holocentriformes > Holocentridae > Neoniphon > Neoniphon sammara. Next base: position 10,502 of record OMKZ01010517.1, on the reverse strand, counting down.
GAAAACCTTCGATCAACTTTTCAGATGATAAATGTAACACCGAACCTGACTCCTAAATTATAACTGACTTCCGCCTCTTAAAATATTATGGTTGTTTTTTATACACCCATTAAATCACCAAGCCTGATTTGTGATCTTTCATGAATCTGTTTCTTCATATAGGCTTGTCAGCAAAAACAACAACAAACATACAATTGCGAACACGAAAAAAGTTAATCAACTAATTGGCTACATCATTTTGTGTTTATCATAGAAGATATTTTTGCTGAGAAAGCCATTGATTTGATACAGTCACATGAGTAAAATGTTTACATTATGAGAAGCCTCTCGTCTGCCATACTTATTTCCTGGGCCAAACTGTGGTTAAACATGCTAGTTAGCAAGATGATGCCTCCAGCTAGCAAAAGGTATTCACACCTGCCACACTGCTCAGTTTTCTCCATCGTAAAATATCATGCTCAATAGGTTTTAGCCTATGTTGCTAAGAAACTGTTGTTTTTTCAGTTTTGAACCAGAGACAATTTGATATATAGAGACAGTGCACTTTACCAGCTTTGAACGGGAAAATTTGTAATGCTAAAGATGGTAGCTCTATTAATGTACAACATGTCGTCCGCGAGAGTCCACCAATCAAACTTTGAGGTTTAGCGGAGGGCGCATGCGCACAAGCATCGGTAAGTGGAAAATGGCATTTTCTGTGACAACTGTGTTATTTGAGCAAAATCTTAATACTCCATGTTGTAAACGACTTATCCTTTTTTGGAAATATGTAATGTAAATGACTATGCATGTCAGAACATTAAATATAGACAACTCCCCATTCAAAGAGATAGGGGTCTCGTCTTGCTAGTAGTAAACTTGCTGCCCTGAGGACGTTACCAAGATGACGCCTGAGTGAACCAACTTCTCTGAAAAGGGATTTTGTTCAACTGCAAATCTCTGCCACTGCAACCTTAAGAAACCTTTGTAAGCCAGCTGTTGACCCTGAAGTTGCTGCTTCACAGCAGTTATTTTTCATTGCATTGCATTTTTTGCATTTTTTTTTCCATTTGGAAAGTATATACAATATGAACTGCTAGCAGAAGAATTTCTATGCTAGTAGAAGATTCAAGTTCCCAGGTGTCTTGATAAGGTAAGTTGTGTCATTTTACAACATAAGATTTTTTGATGTTGCATATTGTTTTTTGAACTTTTTTGTTCTACAGTAAGTGAGCACAACATTTTTTCTGAGCATTGTGTAATGTACAAATGTACAGTATGTCAGCAGAAACATCAGTTAGTATGTCATTTTAGTTAACCATTATTGTTGATTTTATTTTTCATTGAGATATTTTCATTCACTAAGATTCTCGCGCTGCTTTTCTCTTGTTATTCCAGTGGATCTATTGGAAAACTGACATTGAAAAGATCAGAAGTAAATAGGCAAGCCTAGTTGAAGCCACACCACCACTATAGTTTGGATCAAAAAATAGTACCATCCTGTAATATTCATCAATATTTTGAATTCTTTCATACTCTGACTGTCATTTTAATCCATGTGGCAAGACTGCTTGAGCTCACCCCATCCTTGTAAAGCTTCATCAGACTAATACAACAACTATGCTCCATCTCTAATGCCAGACACTCACCCACTGCATCGTAGATTTAAGTGTGAAAGGTATTGGGTGGACACTGTTACTGTCCACTGCTATGCTAAAGTCACTTACTGATGAAAGCATTTTTAAGACAAGAATGATGTGCTCTCATATTCTAGCATAGGGACATATTAGCTTATATTAGGGATGGTACTGAAGCTTGTAGCAGAATTAGAGTTAGCGTCCAGGTGTTAGTGTGAAGCATGGTCCTCATGGGTCAGTGTTTGGGACAGCATTTGTCTGTACTTGGAACTTATTAAAGTGTCTCACCTTCTCAGAAGGGTGTCCAATCTTATATCCCTCAACTGACCTGTGATTTATTGACTGAGATTCGGTAAGCGTGCAGCTGTCAAAGCACAAGAATGAAAGAAGTAAATTAAAGGTCCAGCAACACCACTCAAAAACAAAAGTGGTCTTCAGTGTCCACTGTTCCCATCTAATGAATAATCTGACTGCTCATTTAAATGGATGTGTAGAGGTGTTACTATAATAGTTCATGAGGCAGATGTCAATAAGAATTTAGGGGTTGAATTATGTTGTAACATCAGTAAATCATCCCAACAGCTGATTTGATGTAGCACCTAAACTAGAATTAACCAGTCCTGATTAAAGTTTTGAAATAAAAAACAATTTTGGCATCAAATTACATTATTCACACATAAATGCAACTCACTAATAACACATTATATTATCCAACAAAATGTCATTTTGTGTCCAGCATTTTACCACTTTATGGGCACTTTATTACATTATGATTTTTTTCTACTTTTTTATTACATTATGCAGTTATTACATTATGAGTTTCTTTGCACTCTGTCTTTATATATCTCTCGGCCCCCTCTGTCTCATTCTCACTCTGTTTCACACACACACACACACACATAAGGCACACATGCACATCACACATACACACACACACACACAGCCCCTGCAGGCCCTGTGTTTCATCAGCCCGGCAGTTCAGTCTTTGTCAGTGTCACATTAGTGGGAGGTGGAGGGGACTGACTTTTGCCCAAGGTGAGGTAATTCACGCCCAACTCCCACTGGTCCTGTGGTATGTACTGTATATAACCACACGCACACACACACACACACACACACACACAAATCAGAATGTACATGCATGCCTTCCCATGTGTATATGCATGTAAACACACACATCCAAAGAGTCTTCGCTCAGATATGCTCAGAATATATCAACTACACACCAGCACTCACTTTGAATTTTGGGGTTTTTGATTTTTATGCCCACGCATTATAAGGATTCTCATACCTAAAGATTCAGATGAATCCTGAAAGATTCTACTGTGAATCTATTGTCTGTATCATAACTCTGATTCCACAGTCACCTTCACACTCCATCCTCACACTATAAACCACTGTAGCACAGAACATCCCATTTCACAGTACAGTGTCTCTTAAAGGAAAAGAAAAAGTCATGCAAATCCATTGCATGTGTTTTGAAAGACCGATGTATACTATAGCAAGTAATTTGCTATTATGCATTGCTCTTAAAGCATCATGATCAGCTACATCATGCAGATTCTATGACATAATATGCAGTGATAAAGAGAAAATATAAATTCTGCAACTGTTAATTCCACAGTATTATGACACAAGCATGACATATATAAGGTTTGTTGCAGTATATGTAATAACAGATCAGCCATGTAATCTTCTGAAGTGGTAAAAATGGTGTATATGTGATTATAGCACATTTAGGTCAAAACTGAAAAGCATTCAGGTGTGAAATTGTCTTCTACACATTTGCTCAGTAAAATGTACTGAAAAGGGACAATCAGAGATCATGATTGGAGACAAAAGGCTTAAATGTGGTTGTTATATGGAGTAGAAAGCCATTATATTCTCTGAAAGACAGCCAGTTTCTTTCCCCTGAGCTAAAACTCTTCTTGAATCCACAAGCAGGACAGGGGAATCAGTGAATATGCACAGAAAGTGCCTAATTTACTTTTTTAGTGTTTTAGTTTGTGCATTGTATTCGCATTATTGTCTATAAAAGGCCAATCATGTTCAGAAAATGTCCAGACTTGCACAGATGGATTGGGAAAAAGATTCTCTGATATCACCGCTTTTCATATGACAAGTGACATCAAATATTTAAATGATAAAAGTTGCAATAGCACAGCAGTATTATCAGCAGTGCACCAACAAACGTTTGGAGAGCTGTCCAGAGTGGCTCTAAAGGCAATACTGCAACACAGACCTTAGATGGAAGTGATTAAACACATGCTGGTTTCCTGGAAAAGTGTAACATTGACAGATTTAGCAGCCACAGAAAGAAAAACATAGCAGCATGTGGCCGTTGTCAAGTCCTGATCAGCAGGCCGATGTTATGAGCAGGACAGTAGTGCATAATTTATAACTAGGAGGCATGCAATAGAACACAAAATATAGACTGTCTTGCGGGTTGAGTTTTCTTAGAAAACAGCACATAAATGCAATAGTGTTAAGCAGCCAACGTGAAAGTCCCAGATATCCAACACACCTACCGGCACATGAACGCAGCATAGAAGTTATCAGATCAAGATCATCAAACAAACCTATTCGACTGCCTGTCCACCAAATATCAGCCTAAAACGTTTCCAGATGTTTCGATATGCATCCTCCTTCCAACTTAGCTGGTGGAGGTAATACTGGATTACAGAGTAACTCGTGATAGCTAAAGTACTGACTCACCCTCAACAGTGATGACTCCCAGTAGGTGCAGCATTTTGATGGCCCCACAGCACAGCAGAATGATGGCTATGGTTTGTAAACTGTTCTCGCCCTGCTCTTCCCTTTCCATGTTTATCAGATCTCCTCTTCCTCTGGCCTTGTAGCTCTCCAACTCAGCTTTACTTATTGCTTTTGCAGGGTTTTGTTAACTTACGAAGACATTTAATTAGTAGAAAAATACACCAATCAATATATTTTGAACTCTTACTGGCTATCGAAGTTACACCCTGTCCAACTCAATGTTGGCTGTGCTCCCTCAGCTGGTCCCGACTATACTGCTTTCTCCCTATCCCATTGTTTTGCTAGTATACGTCTCTCTCATCCCCATAAACCTTCTGTCTCTCTTCCTTTCTCCTAGACCAGGCTCAATATCAATCTACCTGCCTCTCTCTATCTCTTTATCCCTCTCTCTCTCTCTCTTCCCTGGGGCTTCTCCCTCTGTCCCCCTGACCTTCCCTTCATCCCAGTGGCTCTACCTGCCTCTCTCTCTCTCTCTCTCTCTCTCTCTCTCTCTCTCTCCCTCGTTCTCCCTCTCTGTTATAGTCATGGTGTCCTTCACTATTTTGGACGGGGACTTTTTTCTCAAGGGTCTGACCCGAGCACGCTGTGGCAATGATGCACTCACCTTCTACTGTACGACCATTTCTGTGTTCTGACTGCGTGTGTGTGCATGTGCATGAGTGTGTGTGTGTGTGTGTGTGTGTGTGTGTATGTGTTAGAGAGAGCACATCTGCATTTGATAAATTGGCCCCATTAACACACACATTTGCCTCACAACAACACAGGGATTAATTTGCCAGAAAGTGACTTTTCCAAATATACATGCCTAGGTCTTTTCATTCAGCTTACTTTCTAGCAACAATTCAAGCACACCAGATCCATTAAGGCAATAAGATCCACCTTTAACTCAGCTATAAACTCTATGTTATAGTATATCTGACAGGGAAAGGGACAGCCAACACCAAGCTGAACTTGCTGTAGCCTGTGTGAACCAGCAGAGAGCAGCAGACACCAACACATTGATCGAATGTTTATTTAAACCTCAGAAACACACTGAGGAAGATGTTAATTTCTGATGGTGGGAGAAACAACAGCAGCAGGAACAAAAGAAAACATGTTACTCATAATAACATATTTCATCAAATCGTTCTTTAACAGTGTCATTTCAAATTTTAATTGATATGTCTGACTATACAGAAGACCTCTAAATGCTATTTAACATACAGCATGCATGGTATGTTGATACACACAGTGACATAAATATGGACTATATAGTATTTATCTAATGTGAGCAGTTAATAGGCTTTTGTAGCTTTAATGTGAATGTAAAACCGAGCTGAGATTGCCCAATGAGCTGAGGCGTAGTGGCGGACTTGCAGACTGCAGGGGGCTCAGTTGTATCAAGAGGTTTCCCGCAGAGTTGTGAATTGGAAGTTTGTTTTACTTACAGCTCTGGAATCAAATTAGCACCATCGGGCAAAATGACACTACATCTGAATTCAGTGGCAGGAGGAGGACTTAACTGAATCTGCAAAGACACTTTAAGGAGGCTCAATTGAGGAAACATCACTTGATAAAATAAATGAAGCCTGCCTTGTGTTTGTTTAAGAAATGGATGCCGTTTCTTGCATATTGTGAACATTATGAGAACTGCTGCTCTGCTCGTTCATCTCCCTCTCTCACTGTGACCAATCGGCAGCTTTAGAGCTGTGATATAACACATTCACAGTGACAAAAGGATACTGGGGAGAGGATGATGCTGAAGTAGCAGCTTCCCTGCCAGCTGTGCTTCAAAACGGGAAGCGTTCCTGATTTTGTTTACTCAAACCCATTGGAGGAAAAATGCACTGATTTCCTTTACATAAATGTAGCAGTGCCATGGAAAAATAGTCTACTAAAAGCAAAAGTGCCGCATTCAGAACTCCACATAAGGGGATGCCAAACTAAAATATGTAAATTTTCATTCAAATATTTTTATTGTCATCATTGGGTTTAGAAAACATCAAAAAATCTGAAGTCCCCTCTATGTAGATCAGCTGATTTCTCCTAAGTCAAACAATCAGTTTTGCTGGGGATTAAAAGTTACTTTCGCATGTAAGAGTGGAGTGATCCAATCAGAGCACACCTCAGTTTTTATTCCTCCCGCCCCGTTTGATCGACTCTTCAGCTGCACCTGTTGTCCTCCACTTGGCACAACAAATGGTATCAAAACAGTAACTGTTAGCTTTTTAGCACAGCATGCCAATTCGATTTTTGGCTGTTCCAGATACAAATCCAACATTTTACTGAAGATTATTTAACCTTTCTAACATTATATTAGAAGGGGTGAGGGCTAGCAAAGCGCTTCTCAATCTAATGTGGAGCTTTAGCTAGCGATGGCGTCAGGATGGACTTTCTCACATCAACGCTACTACTACAAGTCTCTGAAGTGTAAGTTTTTATCAAGTGCGCTCTACAGCAATGTTAGCTATGAAAACATTTGCTGACATATTGTTGCAGCGCTAGTAATTTTAGTTCTAACAAGCAGCAGATATGACATGAACAAGAGAGCAAAACAGGTGTTGCTAATGACCTTAATTCAGGATCCATTACATTGAGGGTCCTGCTATTGTTCTTACTGGCTCACTGGAAAGACTCTGCTACACTTAAATGGAACAGAACCTTAATTAATGTCATTAGTAACGCCTGTGTTTACCTGCTATTTCATGTCAAAATAGCTGCTGTGAAAAAGGTCAGTTGGTTGGTCTTACCAGAGTCCAGACAATGTTGTTACCCTACAAGGAAACTAAAGCCCACCCAGCCCTGCTGGAATGTGTTACTGTAGAAAATGAAGCCCCTAAAACTCCATTTTATTGCAGTTATTGACTTAGGGACTCTCAGATCTTGGTGGATGATGAAGATAGTACTCAAAAATAAGATGTGATATGAAAATCTCTGTTTTTAACTAGGTTTACCATCCCTGTAAGAAAAAATATGTACGTATTAGGAGTAAAATTTCCCTCAGTGTGAAAAGTAAACACTGAAAGTGAAGAATGGTTCTTTACAGTGTTAAATTATTGATGCACTAACCTGTAAGAAGTACCTCTAACTGCTCCATATTCTGCTAGCTTCAACTCTAACAATGCATAATATTTTGTGTTTTGCATGAAAAATCTTATTTTGCAAAATAACATAACTCCCAGCTTTCAGATAAATGTAGTGCAGTAAGAAGTACAGTATTTCCCTCTAGTGCAGTTAAAGTATAAAGGCTCACAAAATTGAAATACGCTGCTGAAGCACAGTGCTTGGGTAAATCAATTTTGCATGTTTTCCACCTCTTTTGGAAACAATGAACAATTTGAATCTGACTACAATAGAATGTTATCAGTTTTCAAGATAAATACTAGTCTTTGCTTATATGGGTGATGGAAATGCATCTGATAAATAATGTAGCTTACGAGCAATGGTCTAATGGTCAGATTGTTATTACATCGCTGTTGTTACATGGTAAGTTGTTACTGCTGAAATGAAAGTGGGTCTACAAACAGAGCAGGCTAGGCGCACTGTACTATACATCCCAAATAAACTCTAACCTAGAAAGCCACTTTGAGAGCAGAACCTCCATCCATTGCTCAAGCTATTATAAAGCAGGTGGTATGACAGTGACCAAACGCCTGAACCCTTTCTTTCAGGACTCGGTGCTTAGTATTGAGAGGTGGCCCGGACTGTCAGTGAAGGTAGATTGCCTGCCACTCTCAGCGGCCGGCGCCCTGTCACCAAAAATACTCTTTGGATCAGCACAAACGCACCCTTCCATCAGCCCATCCCTTTGCCTCGCCTCTGGTCTAACCACTGCTGGCTCTGGAATTTAATGTTAGCCCCACTTTTCATTTGCTGCACACCCCCCACCCCCCTTCCATCTTCTTTCTTCTATCGCCCACTGATTCCCCCTCGCTCCTCTCCCCCTTATCTCCCTCGCTCTGCCAGACTCTCTTCTCACTCTCTGCCTCTCGATCTCTCTCTCTCTCTTTTCCCATAGCTCGCCTTCATGTCTCTTCTCTTCACGTACTGTGGCCTGTAATCCTTACCAGTAGAGAGAGTGTGTCATTTGCATAATCTGAATTAGCTTAATCTGTCGTCCTGGCGGCAATGGAGAGGGCTCGCTCTCACTGGCCTCTTTACTGGCGGAGAGCGCTCTCCAAGAAAGTCGCGGCTCCGCTCGCCGCCTCTCCCAGGAGGTAGAGAGACAACTCATAAAAATAGACTTGGGCCACAACAAAGTCCTATTTGCGCCATGCAAAAGCTGCGCGCATAATCGTGTTGCATGGCATGAATTCAAACTCCGCTCAGTCTGAGTTGCATTGTTTCCTGCAGTCAAGATCCAAGCCAGTGGATGCACAGTGAGTCCCCTGACTGGCCTTTGGGGCAGTTCACCGAAAGTCCAGACTTGCTTTAGTTAAAAATACACACACACACAAACACACAAACACATACACACACACGCACATGCACAGCCACATGCATTCAGGCACACACCCTCAAACTCAGACCACGCACAGACACACTATCTCAAGGGTACAAACTGTCATAAATACAAGTAATCTTAGCATGCATTCATGCACAAAACAATATGCACACACACACACACACACACACACACACACACACACACACACACACACACACACACACACATGCACATGCACACATTCACACACTCACATGTTTGCTTACTAATCCTCAGGAACCAAAAAACTCAAGTGCTGGAGGGTATTTGCAGGGGTGTGTGAATGTGTGTTAAGGAGCCGACATTCCGCAACACGCTCACACACACAAAATGCAGTGTCACGCAAATGCGTGTACCACCGTTAATTAATTTTGAGAGAGTGAGTCAAACAAAGCTCATTTACACACATGTCAACGTGCCAATATTGATTTTTGGGTAAATACATGTCTAGACTCATAAGATACACAAAGACACAAACACACACACACACACACACACACACAAAAACATGCACCCACATTAATGCACAGGCACTGCTGAACGCCAAGAGAGGAGAATGACAAGATGACTTAATAAGCACTCACACCAGTTAATGGGAGCGTGGGTGATGGAGAAAGGGAACAAATGAGAGAGAGAATGGAGACACAAAAGGGGGGAGAGGAGAGAGGTATGAGAGACGAGGGCGCTAGGAGGAGATTGTGGTAGCGCGTCGAAATGTGTGGGAGAAACGAGAACAAAAGTGAGATAAAGAGAAGAGAAACAAGCGTGGAGGAGAAGAGGGAGAGAAAACAGAGAGGAATGGAGAGACTGGCAGTGGGGGGAAAGTGGAAGAGGAAAAAAAGGTGGAACGGCAAAAAAAAAAATAAAAGAGGAAAAGGGTAAAGGAGGCTGGTGGAATGTGAGGCAGAGAGCAAGGCAGCAAAAGGCGAAAAGAAAGCGAGATAAGAGGAAGAGCAAAGAGAGTGACAGAGAGCGAGAAGAGAGAGGGAGAAGATTAAGACAACATTGCTGCAGGGGAAAGAGTGAAGGATGGAATGATGGGGGCGGAAAAGGGATGAAAAATTCACTAGAGAGAGAGAGAGGGAGAGAGGGAGGGAAAAAAAATGGCATGTGGAAGACTTGGCAGGGAGATGGGCTGTCAGAGGCCACCAGCACAGACGGCCCAGGCAAGAGAAGAGCAGCGAGGGAAAACAGGCGGACAAGACCACCAGGTAGGAGAAAACAAGCAGACAAGACGGCCAGTCAGAGAGAAGACAGAAAAGTAGACCTGACAGGGGGAGAAAACGGGTCAAACTGGAGGGGAAAAAAAAACAAAAACATGGAAAACACCGTCAAGATAAGCTGCAAACAGTCCGAACACGAGCTCCAACTAGGCGCTTTTCTTCTCCAGAGCACCCCGACGAGCTCGTGCTCCTGAGGATTTATCACACAGGAATCTAATCTCATATTATTACAGCCGTGCACTGTCTCTCTCCGTGCTGCAGTCGGTGTCGCACGTCCCAGATAACACGGTATCTGCAACAGCACAGAACACAAGCCCCGACAACAACACTCACAATGCAAAGCAACACAAGCCCTGCGACTCTAATCCTGTACACGGTTAACACGTTAGAGCAGGGGAAAGAGCGAGCAACATCACGCCATTA
>OMKZ01010510.1:27274-45004 GCA_900302535.1 Neoniphon sammara | reverse complement strand
ACTAATCCTCGTTCAGCCGCTGTTTATTTCTTCTTGAATTTAACTAAGATGTTTACTTATTATAATTTAGTATAAATATTTTGTGAGCTTAGAATTATGACGTTCTATCTGACTCTTTTGAGATATTCACATTTTCATGATCTTTGAATGGTCAAAGGATCTTTGGGCTCAAGCTGAACCAGCAATACAAGTTTGTTATTAACTGATAGCTTGTTTATTAAAATGTGTTTTGCTCATTTTATTTTATAACACTGCAATTTTGCGGAGAAAAGTACTATAAAAAATATAGTTATTATTTATGTCATATAACTACCAATGTTCTTTTTAATACTCCTAAGTTTGAAAAACCAAAGCTTTTCGCTGTGATAAATTGCAGATAAATTGCTCCTTTCAGCCGTGCTGCTGAGAAGAAGTTTTTAATGGCCCTCACAAAGAAGTCTTGCAAGTGTTCATGTAAACAAATCTGGCTATAATTGCTAGAGAGGGGTCTAACCAAATAACACAGTTCTATGTTCCAACTAGGGTGCAGCTATACGATGGTTATATAGGAACCTGCTCAAACTCTAAATCAATGGTTCTTGGTCTTGAAAATCAGGTTGCAGTGGTATATTCTAAATAAGGCTAACGACTGTATAAGCCTGAATATTAAAACTTGTTAATATAAAGAAATGGGAAGAGATACAGCAAAGTGTTCTTGGGTCATTACAAATACTGCACTGGGTATGTGGGCAAAGACAGCACTTTAGCTGTAAAACTACTCTACTGAGTTAATTTAACAGCAGAAAAGCAACGGCAAACTGAAAGACAACTGGCCCAATGCAAAAGGGCAAGGCAGTTCATTTTCTGTGCTCACTTACAATTTAATAAAGCAGGTATAGCATCTGGCTTACATGACCTCATGTAAGCCCATCCTGGTTTTCCCATTATAAACCTAGGAATGATTGTTAAGGGAAAAACCCATCCACTTAAATACAAATAATCCCTTTTCCACCTTTATGGTGAAAAGCCCTCTGTTTTACACTTGTCATATTACTAATAAAAACCTCAGACTTGAGTTTCCAATGTTTTTAAATGAAACAGCGTTAATTTGCAAAGGATTTCTGGGCTGCATCTGAGAGGCCAACCAATTGAGGCAAAACAGCAGCAACAATGGAGAGAGATACGCTATTTTGTGTTTTGAAGTAGTTATTCTAAGCTCTTGTCTCGTGCAGATAAAAATAGTATTCATGTATTTTGCTGATTTTATTCATCGCAAGCCCCATGTCAGCAAGCTTCCTCCCTGATGAAGTGTCCTTGAGAAAGACACTGAATGTCTAACCAGCTACAGGGCGGCTATTTTGTAGGTGACCTCTGACATCCCTGGGTGGGCAGGGCTTTCCCTATACAGATCAATACAGTTTCTCATTACATTACTATTATCTTTACAGATTAATGTACTATAGGACCATAACTTTCTATTTTACCCATTATAAACAGGTTAAACCAGTTTGTGCCATGTTATTTAAATAATTGAAAAAGGACCTCGGTTGCTCATAAAATCACCCAGGTACATCATCGTGTTAGTGTTATGAGAAAGAGAAATGGTGGATTGAGGATAATAAGAGCGCTGGATCCTAGTCTGCCAGAGCGTGCCAAGGGGCTGCTGTCTCCTCCATGGTCACCACTTGAATCTAAATGAACAGATTTGACTTTCAGGATATTGCCAAGAACCCTGTCACAGTGCCTACACAGAGAAGGGCCTCTCCAGAACAGAAGGGTGAGGGGGAAAAAAGAGCCAGTGACATGGGCATAACCCAAACCCCAGCCCAACTAAGCCCTCGAGTCCCAACACAGAACTTGGGGGGGAGAGAGAGAGAGAGAGAGAGAGAGAGAGAGAGATGGGCAAAGAAAGACTGCATGTTTTTGTGTCACTTTCTGTGTTACAAACTTTTCTCATTACATCAAGTCAGGTAGGACGTACAGTAATAATGGTGTAGCACAATTCAAGGTCTGGTGGAAAGAAAAATATTTGAACATTGTCTTTGATCAGGTTGATTTAGGTTGGTAATGTAATGCATTTTCTAATTTTTACTGTATGTTCATTATACTCCTTAGGCCCCAAATCTGGCACTAATACCATCCCAATATTGTCCTGTGGATGTTGTATGGATACCATTTTGAGTAGATTTAAATTTTTAAATAATAATAATATTAATAATTGTAATTTTATGTTCAAATTATATGACAATTATTTTGTTGTCCTCTATTTCCTTCTCTCAAAGAGAGAAAAAATCCTATGAGCATAAAAATTTACTAACTGGCACCTGCTGCTCAGGTGAAATTCACATTTGTGCAGTAACATCACTGAGGGGCTGAATGGAGAAATATTTGCAAATTAAATCCTCCATAGGTACAGTGACGTGCACGAAAGGGAAATGTCAAACGTCACCATCGGTTCGATACGTCTGCGCCTCAATTTCACCCCAAAATTCACACCAGAGGGACATTTTACAGGGGCAGGCTGCGCTGAAAAACCCCACCCAGGCCATGCAGCTGTGGGCTGTGTGGAGGAGTGAGTGGGATGCTGAGGACTGACCTTTATTGGTAGTGGCTGCCCTTTTAAATAATGCCACAGACTGGAGCTAAAGCTTTCTTTCTTGCCTTTCACTGGACTTATTACATTGTTCGACCAATAATATGGTAATATGGCTTCATTTCAGCGTGGTCAAGGTCTCTCAGGCAAAATTTCAACTTTAAGCTGTGATAGGATTTCGAAAAATTGCCTCTCGTTTGTCCTTGGATTTTGTGGGGCATGGCTATTTTGGGGTTTTACTGCCTGTCCGTAGGAGGCTCTGTGTGCAGGCCCCCCGACAGACAGAAACTTGATAGATTACAAGCTAAACTACAGTCTCTTGGAAACTCTTGGCTTTGCTGATGAGCTGTAAAGTGTCTCAGAGTCTGATCTTCCCACCAGAAGTAAATCAAATGACTTCAAACGCCTTTCTGGGTCCACTGGAGAATGTATTTATTTTTAATTGAATAGCTATAACACTAATAACTCTAGCCCTGTTACTATTACTACTACTACTAATAATAATAATAATAATAATGATAGAAATAATAATAATGATGATAATAATAATAATAATAATGGAGACTTTTAATGGGTTTTGAAAGCTTAAAAACCCCTGTTCTAAATCACTGAGTGTGCTCATGTGATATCACTAACATAATAAACTATTTCTACTATAACAGTGTATTGAAAATCATGAGCGTCTTCATTTGCATACACACAATACCCTGTTTAACACCCCTACTTTGATAATGAGAATAGTATGATTAAGCAGTCTACATGCCTAAGAAGGATAATTCTGCATATATTCTTGTTTTCCTGGAATCTTCCATATAGTGAATGTTAATCAAACCTATTGTCATATTCCACTTCCTCTATAGGCGACAAGCAATATCAGTCATCTCCTTCCTGTCATAAAGGGCAGTTTTATTACTCCCTTGGTATTTTTGTTTCCCACATGTGGCTGTCCTGCTATTTATCTAAGCTGTGATTCATACTTGAGTTAAGTCTGCACAGCTTGTACTTACTACAAAAACTGTACGCCTCTCTATCGAGATTTCAGACTTATCAGGGGGACCAAGTGAGTTCCGGGCAGCAGCCTGCATGGGGTGTGGCTTCCTCAAAGTGCAGACGTGCCCAGAGGTGTTCATCAATCAGACTTACAACTTAGGTTCATTCTGATGCATGGCACTAAGTCAGGAGGTGGAATAAATGCAGCATTTTGAAGAAAATCACAATACTGTTCGGAGTAGCTATAGGCAAAAAGTTCTGCTGATAAAAACTTTTCGATCCCAGGAGGGGCGAGCGCAGCCAATGGCTCGTTTTATGATTTGGATACAGCAGTCAAAATACGAGATAACCACCCACACCTCGCCAGCTTGTCTCTTGTATTATCCAAGGAGCTTAAAACAAGAAAACTTAAGTCTGTCAGCTCTGGAGCACAGCCCTCATGCTGAGACTGGAGACATGAAGGCTGGATGTGAACAGCTGTGAAAATCAACAACTCAAGGTAAGGCTGGGGCGATTTATTAATATTATATCAATATTGTGATATGAGAATACATATCAGTTCAGATCATCTTCTACTGTATTATTTGCCTCTACCTGCTTGGTCATCATAACCACACATCCACTCTTGTGTGTAAATATCCTCTGAAAGCACCAATAATCATCCCTACGATATCATCACAATATCAATATTATGGTATTTGGTCAAAGATATTGTCAGATTTGATTTTGTCCATACTGGCCAGCCCTAACCCAAGGTATGCTGGGTAGGATATGATGGACAGGCTTACGTGGAGTCTGGTGTTTATATGCACCAATAACCTTCCAGTAAGGCAGCTAATACCATAATAGTACTAAGTAACATAATTAAGTTTTTCACATGACCAATGTTTCATTCATAGTATTCTTATGATAGAATTAAGATCACAGTATTGGTGTTCGTGTAAGTGCAGGAGCTTGGTGCTCTCTGTTTACAAAATGTTTTGCTTATTGATCCTCTTGTCTGAAACTCATTGAAACCAAAAGCAGGCATAAGGATGCTACATGCAGCCATCTGTCTGCAAAAGATATCCGGAGAACAAAAGGAGAAAATACATGAAGCTTAGATTATAACAACAAGTTATGGTATAATGTACTTAACTGTACATATTGTTCTTCCGTGGAGTACTAATAAACTTTCTAGGCTCAAAGGCTGAGACCAGAAAGTGAATCAACAAATAGTTCATGTGTTAAATTAATGAGTTGCAAATGTAGCCAAATGACAAGCAGCATTAAAGGCAGCACGTCTTACTTGATTAGATGTGTGTAATTCTTGCTCTCCATACGACATTACCTAGCTTTGTTCATTCACAGCCTCATCAGCTTTGTTTTCTACACCAAAGAGTCTCTGCTGTAGTCTGTAGGGATATCTTGCCATTGGACTTCACTGTGGTGTGCTTAACAGCTGCCTATCACAGAGGCCTCGGCGTTGATTATACCTCGATATTCAGCCCAGAGCAACTGGAAAGCATCTGCAAAGCCGACACTGCAGAATGCAATCAGACAAGACACTAAGATGAAGAACCTGTGGGAGATGGGGGACAGCAGCAGTATTTATTACTGTACATGTTTCTGCGCCCAGTTGTACATCTTCGCTCCTTGATGTTTCAGTCCTTGTTTATCTCTTTTTCTCCTTTCATCTCAGCCATCTCTTGCAGTTGCTTGTCCCTCACTGTTTCCTCCTCTCGCTCCCTCTTTCAAATATTCTGCTCACGCACAACTGCGGCACCCTTTCTCCAATCCTCCCCATTAATCCACACCACAGACATCTTGGCCCACTGTCTCGTCTCTCCCAACGTGCACTCCAAACTCTCAAAGTCTAGGCCGTGGCAAAAGAGAGTGCCTGCACATTATTCACAGACCACGAGGCCCAGTGCTGAAAATGCTTGTTACTGTACAGACTGGAACGATAGTGGATATCATCAAGCACGCCCCCTCCCTCTGAATACCACTGATCAGAAATATTTAAGTCTGCGTTGAAGGGAAAGCAAAGATCACAGGGTTTGGATAAATGACCATTTTTCCTCTTTTAGATTACCCTTCCACCCCTGACAGAAAAAATGACCACATCAACTAAATGAAAAATAATAGGTGCAATTTGGTCTGGAAATTCAACACAGCCGAGGTTTAATTATTGTTATACCAAGGCCTGGATTGGCTGACAGGCCTCCCCAGTGATGCCAATTCAGAGCCAATCAAGGGATTTTTAAAGCATAATGCCTTGTCTCTGCTGGCTCTGTTCAGCCAGGCCTAACGTTTACTCTCAGCACTGGATGCAAAGAACAAACGGCAACAAACTGTCATTTTCATTCTTATATTTCTCTAAATGCAAATTTTTTGGAACAGACACAAATGTAAAAATGATAACATTGATGCAGTATAATATTGCTGATAAATTAGAATTTTGGGTAGTACGGTTTGATTTACAGAAAACATTGTAATGAGAATCAATAACAGTTAGTCCTTTGTGTCGGAGCTTCTCGCCAGCTTTGGCCAGGTCTGGCCAGTCTGTGAAACGCGGCCGGCTCCGTGTTCCAGCCAGGTTTGGCCACTTTCTAAAAACTGTGGAGATGCTGGCTGGGAGTCAGACAGGCCACGGAACAGCTAAATCCTGGCCAGTGGAGACAAAAGTTTAGCCTGAACATGCTCTGCAATGTTGTCTGTTGGCAGGGTTGGGAGAGTGATCCTGCCTGACACATGATCACAGTCTTTGATTAGTAGATTACAGTTTCTCTGCTCAAAAAAAAAAAAAAAAAAAGGACCTGTGATTCTTGGTTTTCCCCTGATAAGTTTGTACTTTTGATTCTGTGCTCAATTTAATAGTTGATTATAGCTTGATTATATTCAGAAATATTAATCAAAAATGGTAGATACCAGGAATTATCAATGAGCTGCACTATGCTGAGAAACAAACGTCATCTGTACAGACATAATCATAATTGTAATCTCATCGTTTAAGGAACTTTTTTTTAGAGTTTTTAGTTTTGAGCCTGTTCCAGAGTACAAGTTTCTTTTTGGTGCCTGACTTAATGATAACTAAAATTAGATAGTAAATTTCAATCCCCAAAAATGTTGTCATCTTACTATATTTGGATATACCTTTATAAATAATACCACGTTTGACTGCACTGTGCTGTTTGACACATGAAAAGCATTATCAAGACAGAAATAAAAGCAAAGCACGAAACTATACTATAAATAATGGATGGCACCCTGCTTTAAAAGATGCTTTACAGACTAAGTTGAGAAAGCAAAGAGCACAATAATATAGCAGGAGTAAGGCTGTAGGACAGAGGGGAAAAAAGATCTAATTACTGTATTAAGTACTTAATTTCTATTCATCTGCAGAAGCCACTGGCTTGTGCTAATCACCCTGAGAATGCAGCCAAATGTGCAATATTAACACATCTTCTATGACAGGAGGAAAAGGAAGAGTGGACCTGATACGGAAATTTACAGTGAAATTAAAGCAACAAATACCATAGATCTGGCAAGGGGAGCGGCTGAACATGGATGAGGTGGAGTAAAACACATTTTTTGCATTCTTTTCGGAGTGTATTCTTCCTTCCTCAGATGCCTCCTTTTACATGGCAGCGTTTTGTGGTGAAATACAGATGGGCAGGTAGCTCCAGGTATTTCAGAGAATAAACACCAGGATTGCGGGTTTATCCCCTCCATCTCCTTTCTCTGAAATAAGGGCTCAAGTTAAATCTTATAGCGGGGCTTAGGAATTGCCCACAGTGCTTCATCAGCCACCCTCCTCTCTTGCCGTTTCTTTCTTTCTCTCATCTTCCATTCCTGCCATTTCAGACCCTTGTTTCCCTGCCCTTCTTCCCCTCCCTCCTCTCTCTCATTCATTCAGTTTAATTTTGAACTCTGCACTGGTAGACAGGCAAAGAGGGTAGCTCCATGGTTACCTGGCACCAGGCCATCTCATTACACCGCCAATTGATTCTGGCCTGCCGCCATGTCCGCTGCCTGCCTCCCCCACACCCCACACCCTCCACCCTCTCTGCACCCCAGACTGTCTGCAGTGAAGGAGGATTTCAGAACACACAGGAAGGAAAGAGGGAAACAGCTTCACTTGCTTCGATCGCACTTGCATTCATGCACTGTTGCATGCAATAAGACCAAACAATGCAAATACTAAACCCACTCACATAAAAAGCAAATGAAAAGCTTTGTCCAAAACACATTCAACACATTTTAAAGGACATAGTCTGTTGTAATAACAGATTTTTAGCTTGGTCGGAGAATGAGTGTATGATACAGACGTTGCAATATCTTTGCTTTACAATCTCATATTTATTGGTCCCAATATAGAGTGTGAAAGACTATGGCAAAATATGTATTCAGAATTATGACTACAACAAGTAAAAATAAGAAAAAATGGCTTTAGAACATTACCAGTACAAAGAATAAACTAAATTCTGTGATCACACCAAATTTTAACATAAAATGAGTTAATTACCCCAAATGATGTAATTGTCACTGTTATTGGCACCTATTTATCACCTGCGTTTATCAGGAAACTAAAAATACATTCTTTTGAGATGCAGCATCAAGCATAATCTGTCATTATTTTTGTTTTGTGTGGAACAGATGACAATACGTGTGTCTCAAAGTCAGAAATTAGTTGTGAGAGGGTAAAAATAGGTCACCAAATTAGTCTACAAAAACAAGGGCAGATTATTGCTAGTGGTGCCAAAAATCATGAAAATATATTGTCATAACCTTTACAAGTCTTGCAGTAAAAGTAAGTCGTACCTGAGGAAGTTCACAAGCTTGTAACATAGCAGGACAGTTTAATAACACCCTAGAGACAGGAGGTTTGTTACGCTGGCCTTCATGATGGCCAATAAAATCAATTGTGGGTCACAAAAATCAATTTCAAATAATACATTTTTACTGTATTCGTCCCACAACATTCATGCTTGCAGTTTTCCCCAGGTATTCAAAAGAAATATGGCTAAAGCTATTTTATACTTTAGCTACCATTGTACAAAATGTTTCTTCGTGCACTAATAAAGTTAAAGCTTTGGGCTAATGTATTCCATCTGAATCTCTCCCTTGAAATTTCATTAGTCTACCAAAAAAAGCAAAATCCTACAAAATAAATGACAGCCAAACAGCCTGATCTTTACCTGAAAACCCTTAGAGATGCATTATTGTCTGATGGAGCATCTCAGAGGAACAATACTGTGAGTCAGTGTGAATCTGAGCTTGACAACAAAGGATGCTAATGAATGTGGCATCTTTTTTAGCTATCTTTTTAATTTACTGCATCACACACCGCAAGATGAACATTATTTCCTGAACAATTGATTCTAAAAAAAACAAACAAAAAAAAAAAAACGTAATCCTCTCAATTTTATGAGTGTACAAAATAGCTCATTTAGTGAAGTGGCTTTTTTTTTATCTGTCACAGTCCTTTTGTCTCATCTTTCCTAAGGGTACCAGTAATTCAGAAAAGCATAATTTGATAAATTAGCATTAACTAAACTGCTATAAACAAATAATCCTTTTCTTTAACGTATAACTGTAACATCGCAACTGTCTCAGATCGTTTCAGATTCTGTACCTTACAGTCCAAGAGGCAGTCAGAAGTCAAAATCAATGTCTAATGACTCATCCTGTCCTATGAGACTTCCAGTCAAAGGCACTGAGTGGAGGGGAGGGTTCATTGTTGTATCCCCAGCTTACAGGGCATCTGTCTAGGTGTGAGTCTCTGTCTGACACTGCTGGCAGATGCCAGGGTCACGGCCTCTGGGCCACTGGGGATTTGAGGGAATCGGGAGTCAAAGGGATCATAAAGCCATATGACGAAGCGTCTACTGTGCCTTTAATATAACCGTATTCAACAGACTCTAATTGTTCCAGTTAAATGCCTGTGAGTCAGGGCTTGGTAACTACCATGTTGATTGTTGTCGTGGTTACTGTAGGTCAAATTAACACTGTGTTCAATCAAGAAGAAGGGCTGTTTTGTTCGTCTTGGTGGGTTCATGCCGTTTCGGGCCATTTGCTTAGAAATTCAGCCTTCAGAAGTGATTTACAATCTTTCTCCACCAAGAGAAATGAGCAGGTACACAGCTCCAAAAAGCATTCTCCAATATTAAATGCACTTTGTGTCTCTTTCATACAAAGGTAAAGTGCAATTTTGGGGATTTTTTTCACCACCCATGGATCCAACTGTGCATAAATCAGCCATTCATAAAGTGAAATCGTAATCGCATTCATTTTCTTTCTAACCCTCCAACTCTCTTTTATACCACTTCCAGCTCTATATTTTGGGAGATCTTTTTTGGCGCAGACAGTCTGGACTCTCCTCTCCAATTACAAAACTGTCAGCGCACCACAGCGGGGAGCGCACTGCTTTTGAAGTGAATGAGAGGATCCGATTTGATTGGCCGTGATTGATGCCGACTCCCTCCACACCTACTGAAAATTTATTCCTCCTAATCCAGCCCACTTTACAACTGTGCCACAGGTGCGCCGCCGCCTCCGGTCACGAAATTACCAAAAATCTGTCGGTCACGCCCAAGTTCATGAACTTCCGCCAACATCTGCGCTTGCACCTTGATTCATAAAAAGAGGGTCCTAAATCACTGCCAAGGGAAATGTGGGGTGGGAGAGGGTGGGTGGAGGGGGCTTATGTTTGATAAGACTTTGTGTTTGTACCATGGACATTTTTGTACAGCTCAAACAAAAATTCATACAATTCAAATTGCAGAAGTTTTTTTTAAAATGGAAACTGCTAACTCTCACTCAAAGTCATGACTCAAAGGCATCAAAGATTATTCTGAAGTGGTGGATTTATGTAACCTACAACAAAGATTAAGATAGCTTTCACACTTTTGAAATAGGCAGTAAATACATTTTTTCCTTCTGTACAAGACTCCTCTTTGAGGCCCCTTCTATTTACTGAACTATTGAAAAGAGCACAGCTGAGACTTTTTTTTTGGCTTTTCTTGAATCAGAATATGAAAGATGAAGTTCAAAATGTCAAATTCCACCAAATTCTTTATTTGGTAGACTGTACGTCCTCTTACAAAAGTGAAAATAGTAAAGTTTAGAGCAGTGGCATTCGACAGGAGCCCTGTGGATTGGCATGAAGACTGATGTAGCTCAGATCCTCTTTCACCTGGTGTGATTATCAAAATGCAGGACCATTTTGTGAACAAAATCCGCATATCGGACAGTCTGTCTGAGGCTGAGAAGGTCAATATAGGTTCAGGATATGTGGCATTTTTGTAAAAATTGCCAAAAGCTGCAGCTTTTACCCTACAGTATACTTATATTCCGAAAAACACCAAATAATGAAAGTATATAATATATACTGATGTCAGTGTTAATAATCTCGCCATGACAGTATGCATATTAACGGATTACAACGATGATATTGTTGGTGATGATGATGATAATAACAATTACAGTAGGCTCAAGTTCACTGATGAAGACGAGGCAGTATAGAGATTTTCTTTCTGAGAGCTCGTCTCTCCGAAAACTAAGGGTTGGAGATGGGCCTCCCCACTTTGGGGCCCCTTTCCTGTACATACACACGGGTTGTCTAAGGACACAGTGAACCGGGCTACCCGATCTAGCGAAGGGGCCAGGCAAGGGGAACAGTGACGGGACGGCCAACTGGAAGAAACTCTCATGGAATTCTAAGAGCTCCAACTGCTGGCTTAACACTAGGGAGAGCAAAGCGCGCTGGTAGGGAGAGAGGGGATTGGCTGATGTGAAAAGAGAGGGAGGAGCCCGTTCCCCCCAGGAGGAGGGCGCGATAGATTTATGGACTGGACCGGCAGTAAAAAAAAAAAAAAAAGAAAGAAAGAAAAAAGAAAGAAGAAGAAGAAGAAAGGTGGTGTGTGTGTGTGTATGGTAGTGGAGGGGTTTGCGGGGATTGTGAGTCAAGTCCAAGGTGACAATGTCTTATTCTACAGCTACAGTAAAGATGAAAAGATGAAAGGCTCAAAAGCTTATAGAGGTGTATCTTCAGTGCATCTGAATAGAAAGGAAACTCTGACCTGCTTTACAAGATCCAACAAGCCATGGTCAATTTAAAGTTTCACAACAAATCTTTAAATCCTATCTTAACACAGAGCTCGCACACCGCTGCCTTCAGTAGTTATTGATTCAGCCACATTTTACATCACACCTGCATTCTTGAGGGGATGGGAGCTGCCGCACAGACCTTCTCCCATTGCCCCCTCCTCTCCCCTCCTCCCATCCCACTCCATTTTCTCTCTCCTTGTTACCTTGTCTCCCCCTCTCCTGCGTTCCTCTCCTTCTGTTGCTCCCCTTTCTGTGTGAGTGTGTCTGGGTCCTGCTGGAGGGGCTTTGTCTGTGAACACTGGAGCCCGGACCAGCCCACAGGGGCCAGAGCCATGAATACCCACACTGTGAGAGCCACTCTTTCACTTCACACCACTTTCTCTACAGGAATGCCTGAGCAGTGAGGTAAGAAACATACACACGCACGCCGCCGTGTGCACTCATACGTACACACACAAGCACAGAGCACGCACGCACGCACACACACACACACACACATTTTCTCACTTTCCCTGCCTCACACACAGGCGCGCACATCCACACAAGCACCGCACTACACACAAACTGAGTGAGTCATGCAGTGATGAAAAGCCAGAGTTTTGTGTGTGAACCCTCTCACCCTGGACTCACATCCTGAGAGCCTTTCTCCTCCATCAGTGGCTGCCAAGCTCTCCCTCTAATTAAAGACCATTGGGTCCAATAGCATGGGCCCAGCTTCCCCCAGACCCCGGGACCATACCCCATCCCCAGCCCACGGAGGTCCCGAGCAGAGAAGAGTCCATGTGGAATGTGAATGACTGCAGTGATTAACAACTTCTCAGGGTTTCTAATTCCCCAGTTAATAGTGCGTTTGGCCTCAATGACAGCTTTACAGAGAGTCTGGCCTAATAGATAGCCTTCAGCTGACTGGCAGGGAACATATACACTACATAAGCCCCTTGAAACAAGTGCAAGTTGTTTCATCAAAATGATGTTTGTATTTTTGTTTTTTTTTCTCAACCTACACAGTGTATATGTAAGCATTTCCAGGAAAACCAGATGAAAAAGTCATAAAAGAAATAATTAAATTTGTTTTTATGGAACTACAATAATACAACAAACAGATACTTAAGCTAGGCATTTACCTTCCAAACAGCATTATGAATAAGCTATTTATAATTTACGAGCATCTACATTTCTTTTGTTTATTTCTATACATCTTATCCTGCATTTATCGCTCTGCTGACCAGGTAATGCACAAACAATTCCTTGTTTATGGGTCTTTAAAACATGAGAACTACACAGTATGGCTGGCCTACAGTTATTGCTGTGCAGGTATTCATTGGTGCAAGACATATTTATATCACAGCCTAACATAATTCAGAACAGGATTTAAATGCACATAAAAGTTGTTGAATTTTTTTCTGTATAGTGACTTAAAAAAAACTGTTCTAGTAACCTGTAGGTTGCTTATACATTTATACATTAAGTAATTTAAAGAAGTAAGTTAGCTTGATTTCAAAGAATAATAATTATGGAACATACTATTGCTTTTCTACTTAATTCCATAAGACAACGTTAATGTCATATTATTATTTTACTACACTATTATGTGGGGATCCCATGGCAGTAAGAGATAGGTCAGCATAATCTACAATATGTACAGAACCTGTCATTTTCCCTGAGTGCATTAATGAAAGTGTTTTTGTTCAGTCATTGAAAGCTGCAGCTTACATTACATATTATTTTGATACTCAGTGGTCTATCCCTGTCGTCAAGTTATGCTCGAGACATAATAGCCCAGAATTGGCTTGTTAGATCTAGTCTAGTATATGGCAATGATGGCATTTATGCTATTTCTTATTACATAGCCAGGTAAAAAACTTATTGAAATTAATTAAAAAACTTAAATGTTTTTATGCTTTCAGCGGATGTTCCTGTGCAACTGTCCTTGTTTGGAACTGATTTATTCTTGTTTAATGCTGCCTTCTTGACCAGGTCACTCTTACAAGAAATTTTTACCTCAAAGAGACTTTTACCTGGTTAAAAAAAGTTAATAATGAGAAATAAATATTGTGTTATATTTGCAAATATTTGAAAATATGGAAAGCCCTGCCATGACTCTGACAAACCTTGGCAGCCATTTTAATTACCATTAGATATAAATGGAAGGTCGACAAACACATTTCTTCGGATAAAGAAATAATACTGCAGCTTCAGAAAGCAGTTGAGGGTACAAGAGTGCCATTTGTCTCAAATCTTATTTCAAAAATCCAAATGCATAACTTTGGAGTGCTTTTCATCACAAAGCCTGGAGTGAGTCTCATCTGCAAAAGCAGTAAAAACCTTTAAAGTTTTTGTCAAGAGAAATGTGAAGAGTTTCGGGTATCTTATCAAAACATTTCAGAACATGAGACTCCAGATTGCACCTCCTGACCAGGACCTGTGACAGACGACACATAACACCATGAAAAGTTCCTGACTGTCAAAACAATTATACTCACTGAGCACAAGACAGACTGACCACTTAACCCTGTCATCCTGACTAACTGAATTATGCAGTTGCAGCTAAATGTATAGCATGTATAGTTATCTGTATAGCAGCTTGTTGTAACATCTGGCAGTGTACAAGCAAAAACCTTACATGGATCCTGACATGGCAAGATTCAACAGATGTGTCTCTTTTAAATTGTATTACCATCTGATACACAATATTACTCACTTTTTCTCTTGCTGTCAGAACATGCCAGGACTCTTAAGTCTGAATTCTTGGAATTTGGCTCAAGATTTAAACCCCCTGCTTCAACACTGGATTGCTTGTAACTCAATATTTTGTGGGTGGTATTGTGAATACTATGTGTTTCTCATCTTAGTAAGGGTGTAGGCCTATATCTTAGTAACCTTACACAATTACTCATAATCAGTGTTCTTCCATCAGTGTGTTTCTATTTCACTCAGGTAAACTCTGCCTTTGTTGTCCAATGATTCTGAAAATGTACTTAAATGCCACAATGCCCCCCCCAAAATATTCAGATTTGACATGACATGAGAAGAAAAAAATACCACACTAAACTCAGGCCCTGATCCACTAATAGTTGCGAATGTGTGCTACACAGCCAAAATGACTAATTTAGAATGACCTGCTATTCACTAACCATGCGCTCTGAGCGATGAGTAATAGCACTGGAACAGAAATACAGTCACATTGTGTCTGTGTTGGTCCTGCACATACAGCAGCCAATAATGATGTTTGGGAGAGGCTGTGCAGATTTAAGCTAGTACCCAATTCGCTGATACTTCACACCATCATCTCCGTCAGGTATTGAAGCACAAAAAAGATCTTTTGATGGTCAGAGGACTTTCCATTATTCAGAGGACTTGTGGCAGGCGGTGCAGCCAACAAGTCAGGCCAGTGAGGATGAGGGCATCTGCGTGTCTCAGCTGAGACTGAGTGGTGCAAGTTTCTACCAGTAGTATTGTGGGAAGGGTATTTGTGCCACAACTTGATCTGCATAAAATTCTCAGGGAACAAAACAGAAAGCTTACACAAGTGAGGAATTTGCCCACACAATGTAAACTTTAACTTTAAACATCTTACGTAGGAATGTGAAGCTCTTGCTTAGAAAAACAACATCAACACAGAGTTGACGAAGGGACATGTTCAAAAGACTACATTAACACCTATCAAGGTAAGAATGTCATATAACCTGAATACAAATCATACTGTCTTTTAATTTTATCTATTGTGATTCATATCAGGGTGTACATGTCCCAGTGCTGTGTGACAGAACAAGGCAAACTGGGGGAGTCGAATAGCTGAGGGTGTCAAGTGTGCTCATGGTCACAAGTCTTTTGCCTCTAACAACTTTAAGAGTCTTTTCCGTCTTGAACGTCACTCACAGGCCTTTTTCACCGAGACCTTTTAATAAACGACTAGCAAAGCACTTTGACTTACTGAAGGAAAATGCCAAACATTACACAGACATCACCAGACTGTTACACATGTCTGCTGTGGAGGAGGAATAGGGCGACCAATATGCTGAGTCACAAGGGGCCTCTATAAGATGGCAGTAATTAGTCTGCAATGAATAGGAGTAGGAGTCAAAGTAGGACAAACACAGTAGCAATATATACTTTTGCAGCTAGCATCTCTGAGGTAATAGCAGTTCATAGACTGTAAGCTAAACTCACGCAAGGAAATGACTTGAGCTGCCTGCACAGATGACAAATTATGTTTTTCAACATGGACCATTACTGGTTGTACAAAGTATATGATGCCAAACAAAGATGTTAAAATCAATGCCATCCAACCACAGTATATAGAGCCAACACAACAATAACTGTAATTGCCTTAATAGTAGCAGTAATAGTAGCAACTCAAGGAATCCTACTGCATCAAAAGATATGTCAAGGTAAAAATCCAGCAATGTTTCTATGGTTTCTTAGCCAAATGGTACGAACGAAGCAACCTCAATAAATACAAATGAAAATGCTAGACATCCCCAGTTTAAGGCTATAACAATCAATACAAATATAATTCAGCTAAAACATCACATTTACATTTTTAGTAAAGTAATTAGCCTCCTTTTTAAAATTTGGCCCTTTTAATCAGGTCAATTACTACATAATTCCCCCATTAACAGCCCAATCTCTAATTGCAGTACGTCTTTGCCTGCTGAAAGACCGTCCCTCATCACCTCATTTATATGATAATTTAAAATATTTTAATTTCTTGGTGAAACTTATCGGCTATGTTTCTGATGCACGGAATGTACAAAGCATCGTGAAGCGCATGGATAAGGTGAAGTAAAAGTCATCATCCCATATACCTGACTATACCTACAGGAATCACAAGAGAGAGGCACATGGAGGAGCAGACGAGGCAGGAAAGGATTTTGGAACAATTTAGATGTGGTTTGTGCAAAAGGGGCTGCGACTCAATATCAGGAAAATGTTCTCAATGTTTTGTAAATTCAGAATGACTATGTGACGGCCTATTTTACGTATCTCAAGTATGTAAACAGTTAGTTTACTTTGATAATGTTTACAGTGGAGCAGAAAGGGTCTTTCTTCAATTTATGAAGGCTTAAGAAAGGTAAGCAGCCCAACTGTGCTCAAGTCAAAGTGAAATGTCTCATAGAAATTAGGTTTGCACAACACAGACAGAACTGATAGTCAATTGTTTCTCTTACATGACATATAAATTATGAATGAATCTTTTATTTTTTGGCTTGCAAAAAAATTCCAAATCAACGTTGAGGCAGAACAGAAAGCTAGAGCGACTGCAGTGAGTAATAGTGTGGTGGATCACTGCAGTTTCAGTTCTGTGGGTTTCACAAACACTCACCGTATTCAACAGCAGCACAGAAAATGTGATACAAGAAAAGATTTCCCTCACATACGTATTCACTCATAGTTACACTGCCAAAGAAACACGATCAGTTTTGCTATAGCTTTTTTTTTTTTTTCCCCCACCTTCATTTTTAGGTCAGTAGTCCAGATGTGTGAAACAACACTGTCTGGGTTTTCCTCTGCAACAACAAATTTTGTTTTCTGAAACAACAAATCAGACAACACGCACATGGGTGTGTCGTTCCAATGGCCTTTGAGACATGATTCACAGCAACAGAAAGCCATTATGAAGAGGCAAAAATTCTCATTTTCTGCAATCCAGTAATTCGGTATGTGTGTGTGTGTATGTGTGTGTGTGTGTGTGTGTGTGCGCGCCGCAGTGGGGTGTGTAGACACCATTGTGGTTACCAGTATTCCCCTACGTCTGATGACTCAGTTGCACTTTCATTTGTGGCGAGGATATGAAACGAACTGGTCATTCACCCGCTTCTCCACTACCGTAGTCACTCTGAATCATTTCCTCGACCACACATACACACACACACACACACACACACACACACATACACACACAATCTAGAACAATCAAGCACATCTTTTCTTTGCCATATCCTAGCAGAGAGGTGAGGACGTAAAGAACAGACACACCCTAATCTACGCATGTCCTCCTCACCCTGTGTAGTGTACGCGCACACACACACACACACACACACACACACAAGCACACCACCCTATCTTGTGAGTCA
>OMKZ01010510.1:11900-23297 GCA_900302535.1 Neoniphon sammara | reverse complement strand
CGGAGAGACAGCTCTCACTACCTCAGGCAGACTCTCAGTCACAGCAGGGATCGTAGTGGAGGGTAAACACACCTCAGCTACCTCGACTTAGCCGCCTTTTTATTTATAGTATAGAGTTCTCCCACCTTTTCAGTGAGAAATAAATCTTTATAATGTATATTTGTTACAGTAAATAGCATCTATCGCGTCTGCGTTATACAGGGGCCTATACAGGAGAAAACACATAAATGACTGCTTCTGAAAATATTGTTGATTTTTGCTCAGTTGGGTGTTGTTTGCCTTATAATGATCAGTGCATGAAAGAGGTATAATGATACAATCACTGCATCAATGCATCGATCATAAATTCTGCCAATTCAACTTCATCGATCTGCTACAAGAAATAAAAAGCCCTGACTTTGGCCTGAATCGAAATGAAATGCTTTGAATCAAATCAATCACAATTCACCTGTACTTCGGACGTTTTGTTGTCAATAATGTCTTTTTTGTTTTTTTTTAGAATACATAACATGAAAGTAATTTTGTTTTATTTTTTTTCACATTTCGGAATAAAAAATGATAGGCTTACATTACTGTACGTTTATTTAATGGATATAAAATTTTGGCCGAAATGATTGAATCGTGATTTACAAATTCAAATCAAACTGAATAGTAGCAAATAAATAAATAAATAAATAAATAAATAATCTTTCTTAAATCGACTTGCCAACTAGTGACTCATCAATCGAACTAAACTGCTGGTAAGCCAAAGATTCACACCCCTCCTGAGAGGAGATCAGTGGAGCAGAGATACATTAACATCAGGATACATACTGTCTCTGCAGAGGTCTGTAACCTATCCTATGCCCTCGCTGAGTCATGGCCTCTGTCAACTCCTTAACCCTCAGTCAGCCCTCCCTGACTGGGCAGACTCACTGAAAAGCCCCGAGCGCACTTTAGGGCAGCACATCAAAGCTTAACAGCATTAGCAGGAACTGGCTGGCATCCCACACAGACCTCACAGTGACACTGTGGTAAAAAATAAATAAATAAATAAATAAAAATTTAGGTCATGCCGATGCTGTGAGTCACTTCTTCTGCCTCGCAAAGTACCACGAAAATGAATAAATGAGCAAACACACAAAAAAGACACTTAACAAAGCACACACACACACAGTTTAGTAGTATATAGTGAAGAGGCTATCAGCTTTGGGAGTTTGTCTACAGGAGGGCTGGCATGGGCGTTCAACAATCTGTCGCATCATCACATCACGCTCCACAGCGAGGGATGGTGAAATGGCAGAGGCAACAGCAGCAGCTGCTGCTGCTGTTGGTGGTGGTTTTGTACTGTATGTATACAACAGTGGGTGTGACTTCCACCTGCAGGCCAGCCCAGGAAGTGAAGCTTTGTAAAGTCTGAACTTACCGTCAGAGCCATGGTGTGCTCCTCTCCATCCCCTCCAGAAGTTGACACAGCCACCTAAAGGACACAAGAACAGAGCATATGAGGGGAGAAGAGATCGAACGTGTATCAAATGTCTGCCCATCAAACCGTCAAACGTCTGCTCGCGGAAAAGGCTCTGACATTTTAGAGCTGCTCTGTAACATCTACAAAAATAATTCAGTGATAAAATGGAGTCTAATACTCGAGTCAGAGCGACACTGTTTTTCTTTCTTTTTTTTTCCTTCTTTTTTTTTGGTAGATTGAGGTCAGGATTCTGCTCGCAGTGTTATGTAACCCAGTATATGGGCCAGAATAATAGTATTACATATGAGATTGCAGTTCAAACAGGAGTCACGATGGTAAAAGCCGGGCTGATGCAGACTGCGGCAGTGTCTGAGTTTTCAGGCTGTGGCTCCGTACATATAAAAAGACATTTATGCCCCAGAGAGCAGAGTAACTCTTTTTTTTTCTTCTTCTTTCCTCATTTCATTTCTCTCTTTTTCTCCGTCAGTTTGTGCTCTCCCCCTTTTCTCACCCCGCTACTCTACTTCTAGCATTTTGTTTTTTTCAGATTCTGATTTCTACATTGCCACATTTAATCGCTTCCTCTTCCTCATCCTGAGTCTGAGTGTGGTGTTATGAATTGATAGATAGATAGATAGACAGACAGATAGACAGATATAGACAGGCAGACAAACAGACAGGCAGACAGACAGACAGACAGATATGGGTGGACTATTTGTGGATTAGTCTCTGTTCCTCTCTCTACCCTCGATCTCATTAGGTTCTTGTCAATCTGTCATTGCCACTTTCTTTTTTTTTTTCTCTCTCTTGCTCTAGAAGGGTGGGATATCCGCATTGGTTGCTATGGCACCAGACAGCTCCTCGTTTCCTCAGACAAGGGCTAACTGTGATTGTGTCTGTGTGTGTATGTGTGTGTGTTTGTGTCTGCACACACGCATGTTATGTGCATGCACATGTGTAACATGTGCAAGGCCCCCTATGTTTCACGCGATGAAGCGTGGCGAAGCAATAATCATCACTGTGTTACAGTCGGTGTCGTCGCTGTTAGATTCATAATCCATTATTGGTAAGCAGCTGCAAAACAACTTTAGGCCGTATTACGAAAAGGTGCTTAAACTGATGAGTTATTACTTTCATTTTATTCATGAGAGTTGAACGAGGTTACAGGTGACTGACAACCATTCGGTTTTGACTAACGGATTTAATTACCATCAGTCGTAGATTCGCGTGCCTCTGCCTTGTTTCTGTGCCGCATCTGCCGACAGCGTATCTGAGTGTACGTGTGTATATCTGAGTCTGGGTGAGCACACACACTTTCCCTGCCGCATCCTGGGTCACTCTTTCTCACTGACCTGCCCTCTCTCCTGTGTTCACTCCAGCAGGGGGCACTGTCTGCCTGAAACTAAAAGTCTCTGCACAAACCCATTAAATGTTTCATTATAAACAGGCAAATGGAAAGTATTCTTTTTGCCATTTTTCAGATTACAATTACTGACCTCAGCTTCTCTGATGAAAGCACAACTTTGATACACTGAACTTTATGCCTCACTCCTGGATGAAGCCATTATGACCTCCTGCGCCTCTATTTTCCTCTCAAAGTCTAGTTCAGGACATTATGATTAAAACGTTCGTCAGCACATCAAATAGTTATATGAAATAATGTCATCTTAAAAAATAAAAGAATGAATAAAAGCAAAATGACCCTGTTAATTCCAGGTTTTTGATACAAATTCTGAACTTTGAAAAGCACCTACATTTCAAAAATGTTAATCATCTTCGCTCTATAGTCACTTCTGAGTGTCATTGGACTTTATTGCGCAATCTGTGACCCATCAACCTGAGTATTATTAAAAAACAAGGTGAGACGTGAAGCAGAACGTCAGCCTTTGGAGGATTACATGAGCTGCATTGAGATCCTCCGAATGAAGATGTCTGGAAACTGTTGAAACTATGAGAACTTTCTGCTCTGACAGCTGGGTTGGTAAAGAAAGGGAGCACTTAAGCGCTTGTGTGTGTGTGTGCCTGGATATGTATGTGTGTGTGTGTGTGTGTATGTGGAGCAGTTATGGTGTTGGGTGAAAGAAGTGTGTTTTTTCCACCCTGAGGGGCCTCAGGCTGGGGTAGGATGAGGCGGAGCTTTGGGGAGGCGCAGCGCGGGGCGGGCTGTTTCAGCTGAACTCAGTGCACTGTAACCGCGCTCGGGGCGGGAGGTCACAGAGTCCAGCATTCCTCCAGAGCGCTGTCTGTTTACACGACTGCCGCTGCGCAGGGGGAGGAGGTGGCAGCTCTGCATAACTACACCATCAGATAACACTCATTGCGCGCATTTGTGTACATCATCGGCCGGCCAGATAACAATCCTTTATTGTTTCAAATGTGGAAAACGTGTCAGAATTATCGCTTTTATTAAACTTTTTAATCCACTCATTCACACATTAATCCTGAAAATCGTTTCAAAGCAAACTTAAGTAAAGAAACAAGCTCCTTGGCGCCGTGTATTTACAGTTTACACTCTCTGTTTGTGCAGTAATATAGGACAATGATATACTGTGTGCTGCCTCATATCACCCTTGTTCAAATCACGCACGGAGAGATAGAGAGAGTGAGCTTGTGATGTGACTGGATGAACTCAGCACAGCCGCGGGCTAAGCAGGGATCAGTGAGACCGGAGCACTGATGGGCATTTGCTAACTGCACTCTTAAAATCTATTTTTTAACATATGCACTGCCTATTACTGCACCGAATCAAATTTAACCTTCGTTTTTAAGACCCTCATAAATCTGTAATAGGCATATTTCTGCAATCGCTGGGAGGTTACTTTGGTTATGTACTACCAGGTCTTGTACTATGTTCTCTCTGGGTTTACCTCAAGAAATACCCCATATAAATGTCTTAAATCACATCATTCACTAAACATAATCCATGCTCTTTTTTTTAAGAACTTGTTAAGAATGAACTCTGGTTTAGGGTTAATTTACCCTTTTACATATATCTAAATATGCATAGCATGAAGCATAAAGCATTATGACGCCATGTAAGCTTGCATAGTCCCTATCAAATAAACAAATAAACTAATAAATAAATAAATACTTCTTATTAGAACTAAGTCTAGCAGTTGCTGCTCACTACTGAAAGACTATAATATTTAAGATGCTATGAAAGTCAGATTTGGAGTCTTCTGGCACCAAATTATGTATACTGCCTATACTGTACTGTAGTCAAAAGCAGAATCCCAAGACTGGGTCGAGTAAGGCGAGGCCAAACCTCAGATTATCTGGGCTAAAGAGGGCTGGTTTGACCTCTTCTGAAATTAGCCAAATTTGTCGGGTTATTTATGCAGGAGTGGGCTGAACTTGGCTGAGCCGGGTCTCTCTCTGCCCCGGCCGATTCTGGACTGAACTTTGACTGAGGCTCCTCTGTGCTGCTGCTTTCACATCCCAGAGCCTGGAAGCCAGCTGGTCAGCTCCAGGGGAGTACAACAGAGATGGGGAGTGACACCCAAGCCCCAGAGAGACAGTGCTCTGACTGTACTGAGGACTAGGGAGGGGGCTACGGCTGTCAAAGGCCCCATTGTCTGTCAGGCCAGCATGGTTTCACGTGCAGTGCATGATTCTCGCTGTGGGTCTGAACTGTAGCCCAGTCTGACCTAAACTGTCCAGGAGGATGTAGCTGCGGCCTCCCTGGGCAGGTTAAAGTGTAACCGTGTCCGTGTTTTCTCAGGAAAGTGTGTTTATCTAGAGGACCAACACGGAGGCCCTTTTGTTTAACTAAGTAGAGAGGCTCGCCCTAAAAGTAAAGCTCTCTGAAAACACACAGGAACCAGGTGGCCCTTCTCTGTTCCATTTACCGCTGGTAAGGTACAGTGTGTATGAGTGTGTGTGTGTGTTTGAGTGTCTGTACACATGTGTGATAAGGAGCAAAAGACAATGCAGATAAATTGACAATTACAGGTCAAACAAATCAGTAAGCAAGACAGTGAAAACCTGAGATTTTTTTGATCCTCAACTATGCAAACGGCACACAATAAGAGCGCGCACAAATTCTGAAAACTAGAGGCACCTCTCCACCACGGAGCGTGAAACAGCTGCAGCCAATTAAATGCAAAGTAGTGTGAGGTAAATGATCAGGCGCAATGTGGCACCGTTCAGCAAGCTGCAAAACGGGTTAGACAGGTTTCTGAGGTGTTTCTAGAAAGGCGTGAAAGAATTATCCATCACCAGAAAATATAGCGCTGACAGAGGCACAAAGAAAAATGTCTAACCTTGAAGATTTGAATGGATACAACTTTAAGGATGTCATTCCAAGACACAGTTTCCAAGAGAAAATGCCTGAATTTTGCTCACTATTTCAGAAATATGAAAAATTATAAGATTTTCTTATATAAGCAGTTTTCTACTAATTAATTTGTAACACTATTATCCTGTCATGAGTTTTATTTTGTAAGTCATAAATGTTGAATCAGTATCAGATTTTTCAAAGTGAATGTTTCAAAAATCCCTGTATGTTTGTGTTAAAGCCAAACTGATTCAATAATCCATCAGTAAAGTCGAAAAAACTGGAACAACTACTGTGGAAATATGCTTTTCAGAATATGGGGCATGTACAGTATGCTGCTTTCAGTTGGATATGTGTTGTACATTGCCCTGAGGCGAGCGCTGCAGAAGACATTTGAGACATTCTCCAGGGTTTCACTTTGGTCTGTGTCTTTTTAAGAATGGTACAGAATGTACTGTCCTTAGGTTGTTCGACACGCGCAACTTTTTTAGTTTCAGAAATAAATAATTTTGAAACCCTTGAACAGACAATGTAAAGCCAAATTAACTCAAAAGTTTGAGAAAGAAAAAAATAAGTTGCTTGCAATAAAACTGTGTTTTTGTTTCCAGCTCCCAATGGCTAAATACTGATAAGAGGTTAACTCAAAAAAGTCTGTCTTGGACACATTCAAGGAAATGGTTTAATGAGTTAAAGACAAAACGCTACTTCAGGAGTTAAACCAGGAAAGAGTAAGAGATACTGTGTGTGCTGAGGTCACGGCTGCAGATACATTACAGCTGTGGTGTATACATTTCAGGCTGATGTGACCTTGACTGATGTTTCCCAGCGCTGAGAAACTCATAATTGTTTTTGCACCAAAGTCAACTACTCAATATGTCAGCTAGTGAGAGCAATTAGGTGCCACTTTTACAAAATGCTGCGTAGTTATTTACACAGAAAATACAGATCTGAGTTTGCAAAGCTGTAAATTCTAAAATGCCCATGTCTCATTTACATAAAGTTCGGTGGACTTTGACAAACAACTTTTACTTAAATGTGGGTAAAATCATCACTGTATTCCATGTTCATGTTTAAGTGGCAGCAGGAACTGACCAAGGCCTTGTTTAATTTTTTGTTTTCAAGTTTAACTTGTAAAGTATTATTTTTGGTTATTATAAAGATATGCTGTACCAGATTTGTTTATTAAGTTCTATTCTCCAAAATACTGTACCAAATGGACTGATTTTGGATATCAATTTGAAAACAGAAAAAAATAGGCACTATTCATTCTTGCATAATCCCCAGTGAAATTTGTTTAGACCTCCACAGCATTTATATCAATAGGAGTCAAAGGTGTGTACCACACCCTTTTCCCTAGTTAGAAGATTGAAATACCACAAGACAACTGAATTGGAACAGGAGAATAGAGAAGAAAATACTATAATTGTTTACCTTTTTGGTTTTTTACTTTTTCTTTGAAGAAATATTAATAATATTAATTAATAATTATAACAAATATTAATAATCACACTTCTAGGCTTTTTATGTTTCTAGCAAGAAATGTTACTTTTATTTTCTGTTTTTCTTGATTTGAAATGTTCATAAAAATTTTAAAATTTGTATATATCAGGATAAACCAAATGTTGCTACTCACTTTTGTCATTCAGCCAGACTAGAGGATGTGGTCCACTTATACACTATAAATTTATTCAGTGTGTCAAAAGTCAACGCTACAATGCAAGGATGTATACTTGTGATGATCATAGTGGGAAATTGTTTTAGCAAAATTTGACAGTCCAAATTTGCTTTAATTTTTGTCCATACTAATTAACAAGTGTGCCAAAGATCACTCCATCCAACATCTTACAAAAACACTTGACATCTGCCTCTCCCCAGCCTTCATCTCCCCCTGAATCATATCCTGTATCCCTCCTCTACTTGTTCTAAACTGG
Organism: Neoniphon sammara; assembly: GCA_900302535.1. Classification (NCBI taxonomy): domain Eukaryota; kingdom Metazoa; phylum Chordata; class Actinopteri; order Holocentriformes; family Holocentridae; genus Neoniphon; species Neoniphon sammara. Next base: position 15,643 of record OMKZ01010510.1, on the reverse strand, counting down.
CCGGGTCTTGTTTTGTTTTGTTTATTGGGTCTTATTTCACTAAAGACCAATGTTTTAATATGCATGACAAATCTAGTTTTTTGTTTTTTGTTTTGGTAGCATATTCAAATGTCTGCCTTCCAGAACTAGAAAAGCTCCATCAAGATAAAGTCTACAGCAGAGGAGAAAACCTGTTTTCAAGACAACAAAAGGACATTTTACCGGGCTGCTTGTTAGATATTTGCCTAGTGAGAGCTAAACTTTTTCACTTGACACAAACAGACTTCTCGACCCTCACATTATCATCAAGTATACAGAGTCAGTTCTGGCACTCATTATACTCAAGACATAAACCACATGGATTACCTAGATTACTTCAATGTTCCTGGGGATTTAAAGGAAAATGAAATATCGCACATGGAAATATGACTGTCCTCCAATCCACAAGGTTTATTCTAAACCCAAAGAACAGCTGTCTCATTCACACTGGAAAGCATTGTCTCTGCATAGAGCTAGGTTCAATAATCAATCAATTATATCTCTCTCTACTGAAGCTTTTCGCACATACATGTGTCACTTTGGGCTGTGAAGCAAAGCATGCTCATTGCCCCTGCTATGACTCTGGCATACAATATTCATGACAAAATATTAAAGCTGGGTGTTATCTGCTTTACTAAACACCTTGTGGCACCTAAAAACCTTTATGCACCTGCACCCAGTCGTGCAAAAAGGCCCTGGAAGAATGAAAAGATCCACATCTTAACAGACCACACTGATAGGGCTTAGTGCTGCCCAAGGAGGCAGTTACCACAGATGACTCTCTAAGACAAGTTAAAGCCATTGGTCAGTAGAGCAGAAATCTCTCAACGTTAATGTTTTGGTGCTCCTAGCCATCCAACTGACATTGGGACATTATAATCAGCAAAGGGAACCCAAGTCTCCAAGCACTGGCTCCATCCTCCTCTTCTCTCTGACTCATTCTGCTTCATTTGAACAGCATCAATCATCTATCCCTGGAAGCAACAGATTCAGGGAGGTAATGAATTTGGAAACTACCCAAGAACCAGAGACAACATCCATGGGTGGTCTCACAGATTTTAAGAAAGTTCTGAGAGGTACACTTCCATGTTTTTGTTTTTTTTTTGCCTTTAAAAATGCACATTCAGCGAGGACGCTCCGCCGGGAGGAGCTGCCCTGCATCTCCTCTGGCCCAAGGGTCCACATTTCCACTTGTGATGCTGATTCAGCCCAAGATGTAGTGTGTCGAGAGAGGCGCACTATGAGGAATATTATCATTGTACTGGCTCCCGGCTGGCCCAGTGAAGTTCCTACAGATAATGTCTGTTCCACTGAGCACTGTGGGCGGTAGAAGGGGAAGAAGAAAGAGGAGAAATCTGGCTCTCTAAGCCTGAGTGTTGGGCTTGGCTGCTGGAAGGAACAACTTGGCAAAAGGATTACCTCCTCGTGGCATTAATACTCTACAGAGTGCCTATGTGTCATCCACTAGAAATCTCTGTTCCTTCAAATGATGTGCATTTGACCTCTGGCATGAAGCTACAGACATCATTCCTTTTGAAGCCTCCATACTGGGCAATCTGTGTTATTCACAGGATATTTTTGAGCTGGGACTGTTGTATTTGGCGGACTGGCACCAATCCTTTAGGGCTTACCCTTGTTATTGATTTTATGAAAGGTATACATTGCCAAAGACTGGTACATAAGCCAACATATCTTCATGAGACCTGTCCATACATGATGATCCATTCCATACTAAGTTCACTCCAGATGATTGTTTGATGGCTCCTTGGTTTTTGACTTGGTCACGAAAAAGCTTGTCATATTGAGATATGCAGGTGATTTCTCCCTCAAAAGGACAGAGTTGTCTGGTGGCACTAGGTAAGAGGAATGTCTGCCTTTTGGGCAACAACGATAAAAATTTTGGTGAAGGACGGCTGCACTACAAATTTGTCTATCGAGGTGTGATCACTCAAGTGTGGCACACACTGCTCTGCCTGTGGGGGTTAACCCTTTTCCACTTAGCCTGTTGCACTTAGGTGTGACTAAATATAATGTTGTATAAACTGTGTCTGAGAGTGAACAGTAAGCTATTAATGTAGCATCCATTCACTGAAGAACAGGCAGAAATTTGTCACAGTTATATTCCATCAAGTTCTTTGTTTGGCTGGACTGCACTTTGATGCGGCACCTGTCTTATGCAAAATCTACTGCACTGTATGATCTGCAGCAACAACAGATCTAGGCAGTGTCATCATGTTAATTCTTAAAGAATTTAAAATAATAATAATTTAAAACGAGATTTCTTTGCTCTGATACAGATTTGGGGCCAACTGACAAACATATCTCTCTATTATTCTCTCTTTCTTTCTCTCTCTCTCTCTCTCTCACACACACACACACACACACATGCTACTATACCTCCAAGATCAATTAAACCATTAATTTGCTAACCCCTTATCATTCCCCATCTGTGTATATGTGCCTGACCATTAACACCAGTTTAACCCAATCCTTCACCAAGCCCCTTTTGTCAATAAATACGTACAAAATGCCAAAACATTGGAGAATATCTCTTTTCTCTATTTATGAGTACACTTGAATGGAAGATGTAAAGCACAAGCACACACACACACACACACACACACATACACAGTCACCTGCAAGAGGAAACACTCCAATAAGCCACCCTGACAATGTGCTACACAGACAAACACAGTTCCTATTGATAGATATCAAAGATGGATGTGAAACAAAGGGAAAGGGGAAAATGAGGTTATTTTTTAGCTGTCGAGAGATTAGATTAGAGGCAGAAACATAAACCTGTAGCTGAAAACACAAAGTGACTAATTCTTATTTCATTGTGCAAAGCTGGACTTGACCAACATAAAATACTTCAACAACAAATTTGGGTCTATTTACATGTCAATGAGGAAACTGACTTGTAAATGACTTTTTGTTATATTTTTTACTTTTACATTTAATTTATTTGTATTTAGTTTACAATAAAAAACAGCTTGGTGGACTAATGGTTTGGGTCAAGTCAAGTCTTTTCTCATAATATATTTCTTTTAAAGCATGCCTTATAATGTACTGAATTAATTTTGGTTCTGACAATAGCACACAAACACTGAATAGGCATCATGGCCTGAGGACAAACTGGCGAGCGACTCTGTAACTGTAGTGCTCACTGCATGGAAACTGTGAGAGCCACGGCTCCATCAAACACAGACTGAATGCTCATGGAATGTTGTCTTTTCCTTTTGCCATAAATTTGTTTCTGTGTGCTCTGCACTGCGATGGTCACACGCATACAGGTTGTGGCATGAGTGAAGGGCGACTGGCACCCATGGGCCAAACACTACACCCCTAAAATGTAGTCTGCTGATCAAAGCTGTGGAATATAAGGCACTACATCTTAAATGGTGCAAAAATGTTTGGGGCATGGAGGTTTCTAAAGACATTTTTTCACAATTTAATATCTTTTCTTTATTCTTCTGTGATCATCTCCCCTGACATTTTGAGTTACTGGTTCTTGTGAGCTGTAGTTTTATGAATAAAGAAACTTTAGTTAATTCCCTTAATGTTTGAATGCAATTACCCAAACTGTTTCACTTTTCCAGCAGTGCTATTCAATGATCTGCACACACACACACACACACACACCCCTTTCACCCTATCATAGCAACGATAAAATTTTCTTGGCTCACCACATTAAAAGGGATAGTCTGGAATTTTTGACATAAAGT
>OMKZ01010507.1:24870-37023 GCA_900302535.1 Neoniphon sammara | reverse complement strand
AGTCCATGAATCCGAACACACCTTCGTAAGCTGTATGCTAACACTTGAGCATACACTATATTGAGTGATAGCAGGCTAAATGCTAAAATTCTATCATTTACCTGAGTTACAGTAGACAACTAGCATTTACTTGTAGCAGAACTTGAAGCCACTAGAAACTTAAGTGGTAGACCTATGTATTTTTAAACAACATGAATTTAAGTCTTGCAGCTTTGTGTAAATTTAAGTGTTAACATTCTGGTTGTATCACATAAAACATAAAATAGTGCAAATGTGTCAAAGAACAAAATGGATCATATGCTGCATATTGATCATAGTGCAAATTCCCTCTCATTTCCTCCAGAAACCCCTCCAACATGTTGATCAAATTCTTCTTATCATATAGTGCAATCATAACCCCCATCCCTCTGTACAAAACTGATTACTAGCCTTGTGAAGCCTTGTGAGACAGATTTATGCACATTTATATTGTGCATGAAATCCATCTGGCCCCAAGCCACTGGATTGGATTTCAGCACTGCTGAGGCTACCAGTCAGCGGCCAGTATCGCTGTTAGAGCTAACACTTTAGCTAACACTGTGTTACTGTGAACTTATCTCTGATGAAATGCTAAAAGATCCAGTGCGAGGATTTTAGCTTAGTCAGGAAAATTGTGATATTGATTTCTAACTTCTGCTGGTTTAATGGTACAAAGCTTGTAGCAGTGAGAGTCTAACCTTCCACTGCAGACCAATATTTCTGTCTTTGGGGAACAAATATCCAGCGTTGGCACTTCAGCACCAGCAACATTGGAGGCTCATAAGTTTTAGTTAGTATGGCAAATAGTTGGCAGACTGTTGCCTTGCAGGTTATGGGGCACCTCATTAATCATACATACTGTTGACCAGTGTTGGGTAAGTTACTCAATAAAAGTAATTAAGTAAAGTTACTAATTTAATAACTTCTTACAATTTAATAACTTTTTAAATTGTAGTCACATTACTAATTACTCACTCTAAAAAGTAATTACATTACTAATTACTGTACCTTTGCGCTACTTTCTATAATGATTTGTGAAAAAACAGGAAATTGCTTTGCACACATCTAGTTTGACTACAATCTTTCATGATTGATTTGTTGATAGCCTATAACAGCTTATTGTCTTACTACATAGGCAGATCAACGTAATATTTTTTAACATGGCTTTGGCAATAATGCAACTCCAACATTCATGCCAATAAATCTTATTTGAATTTGACAGATCCCATTGGCCCTCTGAATTGGGAGTGCTTGTTGTAATTCCCGGGTGTAGAGCAGCCAGTACTACGTTGAAAATGACAGTTATGGTCTTGTTTTGCAGCCAGAACTTTAATAAAATCAAACATACCCCACTCCATTTTGGAGGTAACACACTTTGTTTCTCTCCCAAAGAAATTATACATCTTTATATAAAAAATGAAGTTAGTTGAAAGTAAGAGAGTAGGCTACTTTGCTACTTTGAGTAGGCTAAACTGACAATATTTTCAACTTGGATTACTTTTATGAAAAATCAAGTTGGATTTTTTTTTTCTCCAGTGGACAAAAAGAATATAAATTATCCAAGACTGGTTTCATGACTGGACTTCTAGACTGGTTTGATGGTAGGAAGTCAACATCTGTCTTATTAGTACAGCCATCAGGGAATCTGAAAAATTGTAGGTGACTCTCATTTCCATACAATTAGCTAACTGATCGATACATGCATGTCAATATTTCGCTACACAAATAGCGCGGTGTATAATTAGGTCAAGTGGTGCTTCAAATAGTAACATGAGTAACAAGATTTTTATTAGAGGAGTAACTGTAATATGATTACTGAAAACGAAAATGTAATCCCTTATATTATTGTTACCTTGAAAAGCAATGTAATTATAACACCCTAACACTGTTGTTGACCAATCAGATCATTTATTTAAAAACTGGTTGTATGTAGGAAGTAGAAGTGGAATTTTACATCTGATTCTATTAACCAGGGGGAGATTTTTTTTTTCCCCAAAAGGCATTAGTCAAATTACCACAGTGCTGACAGTAATAATTTGGGTAACTGTAAATTGAGATCCCACGAAACAGATCTGACCAGCACTCACTTATTTTTTGATGGGCATTGGATATATTCCAAATACCCAAATCCATAGCTGAATCTTTTTTTGTGGGATCTTTTTTGTGTGTGCTATATTGAGCTTAAGAGTTTCTATAGCTGTATTTGCAGAGTTGAGCACACTGTTGTTTTCCAAGTCCTTTTTAAGTAGTGCTATACATATAGTATGTAGTAAATATTGTACAGTAGTACTGCAGTTTATTGCAGTTTTGTATTTTGGCCATATGGTCAGATAGTTGCACCATGGACTTTGGAGCACTAAAATGGTTTTCATTTCAATATTTTCAGATATAACATACAACTTTCACATATTACATACAACTTTAATCCAGTAGTATTTTTTGTCTAAATCCAGTAATGGGTTTAGATTAAAAAAAAAAAAAAAATGTCATGTCATGTCACTGACAGGGGATACATGGATTACTCTGGTGTCCATCTCTCATCACAAGTCAGTTGAACAATGGGACAGTCAGAAATAGCGACAGGAGAACATATTGAGTCCAAGAAGAAAAATGAATTTAGAATCAATATTTGAAAATGTACCAAAAATTAAATATATAGTGTGAAATAACTGAAAATTTGCAGAAACATGGAGATATTAGTGATGTACCCAAATGAAGAATATGAGGAAAACAAATGTGAATTCACACTACTTGGACTTGATAATATTGTACTGCCTTGACAGTGATGTGATCACTATTATTCTCTTGCAGATGGAATTGCATTGTTAGATTTCATTTCCTCAAATTAGTAACAAAATTATGTGTGTGTGTGTGTGTGTGTGTGTGTGTGTGTGTGTGTGTACTTGTTTGTGGGTGGGGAAGTGTGTAAAAGAGTGAGACTGAGACAGACAGAGCATGGAGGGAGGAAAACCATTCCCATTAGAGTGCCCATTAAGTCTGATTACAAGTGATTACCGTCTGTCGGAGAGAAATGACCAGCCCTGTCCTGCCTTGAATTAATGGCATGAACAAATGCTTTCCCTTCCCTCTCTCATGACAGTCAAAACACCCCCTGTTTTCTCTTTTTTTATGTCCTCTCCTTCGAGATCTTGTCATGAGCTTAACTTTAGTCCAGCTGATTACTTAGGTAAAAACACCAAGTTTTCATTATATCCAAACACGTGTTTCTCTGTTTCGATGCTTATTGTTTCATTGACATCCTTTTTTTTTTTATTGCTGTCGTCTTCATAAAACAAAATACTGACTCATGCGAGTGTTGCTTGTTAAGGAGAGGAGGAAATTTATAGTGGGATTTCTCCTCCCTCTCTGCAAGCTGGGGAAGCATTTATGGTCATAACCACATGTGGCAATTACCAGAGGTTAGGCCTGAGTGCATTGTAAAGCTGTTGTGGGAACTGCTTTGCTGAGGGGAATGTTGCATCTGGGCCATTTTACCCAGATCTAGTGTTTGTCTACATCCTGCCAAAGAGACTGGAGCAGCAGAGGTGTCAAAACCAACCTTAAGTGAAATCACTGCCTCACTTTGACATATTTTTCTCTAAATGCATTCTGTTCACGGAAGAAAGGCATAGGCAAATACCTGGGTTATAGGTGTTTTTTTTTTTTTAATGTCTTAGCCCTCACAAATTAAAGGCATTTATACTTTCAAACCCACGTGTGCCTGGATTTGAAGAATATATTTGCAGCAACAATATTTACTTTCTGTCCTTCCGATGACTTACTGGTTTTGAGAAACCACGTTTAGTAGCTGGCTTGTGATTTTCAACTTGTTTGTGTGTTGTAGGTGTTTCTTTGGGGGAGCTCTGCAGCTCCTTAGTGCTGCCTGGAGTCGGACTTCACCAATTCCTCTGGTAAGACCTTCATGTTGCTCAGTTCCACACAGCCAGAGTCCAGCAGCTCGCTGCATGCCAAAGGCAAGTGGGCCAATACACAGCAATCCACCAGGCCTCCCTGCTGTGGCCACAGAGCAGCACACACACGGGTGATGAGTGTCTCCAGCGGGGGCAGGTTGCGGTGTAAATGTAATGGAGCTCAGATCTTGGTATTGGTCCTGGATAAACCCTTATCTGTCTGGATGGTGTTACCTACTTATTTTGCTCAGTGTCTTTCAGCCTTAAAGGTGGAGACTGCATGTGTGTGTTGAATTGTTGTAAGCTGAATACCACTGATAGGGTGGTTATACATACAGCAAGATTTATTGATGTTTAAGTACAAGATTCACCAAGGCAGTTGATTTTGTAACACCAAGAAGCTCCAGTCTTGTTCAGTTGTGAGTGAAAGCCTAGAGAGGCATAAATCCTCCAAATCCTCTTGGGTCTGCATTTTGCAGCTAAATGTACCACAAGCTGGACCTTTCCATTTAAAATTTAAGTGATAAACCATGAGATCTTTCTTCCTGCAATAATCAGAGGTGCTTTTTACTTGGACACAGTCTCCCATCGCCCACCACAATCGCTTCCTATGGAATCATTTATATTATATTTCAAGTAAATCTCAGTCTCCCACACAAAGACATACCTGGATACCAGTGACAACTGCTTAGCATTTAGCTTTACAGTTGCTACCAGTTCTCTTTTTTTATCTCCATTAGTATTATCTCCACCACTAGATTATGCTAGTGGTCTTTTATCACTCAACATAGTGTTGAGCATAGTGTTGAAGGTACAATATGTAATAATCTACTTGCTCAAATGTGCAGTTAAGCAATAGAGCGCGACAGGCTCTGTGTTATAGTAAATAACATTGCAGCTGTGATTTGGTCACTTTAGCAGCGGTTTAATGGTTGTGTCTCCAATAAAACATTTCGATAAAGTTGTGATTTTAATTGCTCTGCGAAAAAATAGTTCCACATGGAAGGAAAACTTCTGTCAAGTCCAGCTCTGATGTGCAGGTAGCCAATAATTCCATAGAGCTCTCCTGTACACTGTAAAAACGAAACAAAAAAACAAAACAAAAAAACAACGGTAATATTCTGGCAGCTGGGGCACCAAAAAACAAACAAACAAACAAAAAAGATAAAATAACGGAAATTTACCGACTTGTAAAAATTATGGTAATTTTATAATTAAAATACAGTTTATAGCTGTAATTTTATGAGATTCTATGTATTTTTATTTTTTTTGGCTTTTTAATGTTTAATGAAGGATATTTACCTGTAAATTTACAATGAAATTACCTATAAATATGGTCGAACACTGCTATAGTTCAAATAATCAGGCTTAAAATTGTAGAAAAATCTTGTATTTTTAATCAATATTTAATGTAAAAAAATGATATACCACCCATAAAACATTTGATTTCCCTTTTAAAATTTTTCAAAATACTGGTGTAAAACTGGTGTAAATAGGTTATTTTTCAGATTTTTCCTGAATTATTAAGATCAAACACCTTCAATAAAATGTTAACACATGCTCAAGATTGTAAAATAACAGTTTTATTTTGGAAGACAAAACAAAAAATCTCAGTTTTTGTAGAATTACACTACAAGCCCTAAATGAAATACAAAACATTCTTCAAATTCTCATAAAATATAAGCTTTAAGATTACTGTAAAATATCCTCATCTGAAAACATACTGAAGAAATACAAAATAAACTGATATATTTACAAGATTTTCACTGTGTCAGTTAAAGTGGGGTTAGAAACTTCATTACAAATAAAGTACACGCCACTATTGATTCTAAAACACTGATTTTATGTATTCAGATGTAAATGTACAATATCAACCAAATATTCACAAACAGTTCTTAAGAGCCCCAAGGAGGAATTGAAAAACTAAAACTGGCATTTCTCCATGTGTCTATCTTGTCTGTTAGGATTACTATCATGATGAGGTCATGATTTCACCTTTGAAACAGGTGGAGGAAACAACAAATTGTGCTGTTGAGCTGAGGGGGTTGTAGTCTGTTGTTTTTTTAGCTTGTATTTTCCAATTCTGATAGTTCTGATAATATATGTGGACAAACATTACACTGTCTTCTAATTCAGAATCCTAACTACACAGTTGAATAAGTAAAATCAAAACACTAAGGGCACTAAGATTCACTGAAAAGTCCTTAAAAAGTAGGATTTCATTTTTTACAATTCCTTTAAACAAGCTTTAACAAACTTTATTTACATTGTCTGTACCAACATTTGCCATTATGAGACATTATGGCAGTGTGAACACAGAGTACTGTCAGCTTTGAGAGTGCTAGTTATTAAATGTTTACCAATTTAAACATGCACATAATGCATTAGCAACAATGAACACTTTACACAGGTGTATCATAGCAAGGTAAACAGTTAAAGCAAAAAAAAAAACAAAACAAAAAAAAAAAAAAACAATTGATACACCGAAATTAAACCAATTAATAATTTTATTAACTGCAGCTGCATTTACCCCGTTATGATGTGTCTGAGGGTCATGATGATCTTAATGGGTCATGATGATCCTAATGACATGTCTTTGAAAAGGGTCTATTCCCCTTCAGTGTGCCAACTCAGGAAGGAAGACAAAAGTAAAAGTTACTCAGTTTTTCTATCACTAGTGGGAGACATGTGTTACAAATGTACTTTGATGAGATCATTAAAGTACTTAAAGGCAGTATGAGTAGGATTTGTCAGTTCCGGTTTATAAACACAACATTCAAAGTTGGCCCTTCCACCCTGGCTCAATGACACCAGAAGCACACGGCCCCTGATCACGGTTGCCAAAAACACTGCCCAATGTACCACCTGCAGCAGGGCTATGTTACCTTATGTCGAAACCTTACCTTACGCCCTCAGTAATCGGGTATCTCCCCCACCGCGACCTCCTCTGTACAGTCACCGCTGCTTACAGCAAGGCTGCAGCTACTCGCAGCCGGACGTTGAACGCCCGTCAGCTGGCAGAGAACACAGGGCAGTCCCCGAACTTCACTAAACTTGGGGAAACCCCCGTTTTCATCGGATATAACCTTGACAATAAATTGCTCAGCATTCTCCAACAAACATGTAGAACAGAAAGCTTCTACGCTCTCGTGTGTTTTAGAATGTGTTGTATTTACAGGTCAGTTTCCTTATCTACTGTTCTTTTGCACATGTGCACTTGTAGCTTACTTACGATTTGCCACCTGGTTGTTACATTTATAGAGTCCCGCCCTCAGTCACACTCTGCGCACTGTTGGCTGGGGGCCACACACGGACTGCCCAAAGGCTAACGCCCAGAAACGTCCTGAACACAGCAAAATAAGAAAATACAGACAGAGGGTAGGGTTTCTGCTGATACAGACACCGCCACACACTTCTAGTGGGTCATAAGTGATGATTGAGAGGGATTCTTTTTGTATGAGTTTATATATTGTTTTTTTTTTAGGAAACTCCCACTCATTCTGCCTTCAAGAAATCATACGTAATACTAGATATATTAATCACAATGTTAGGTTTAGAAATACTAGTTAACATTGACTAATATTTTATCTTACATACTGCAGTTGATACTTACTAGTGATGGACTTGTCTCTCTTGGGTGCCTGTTCTCCCCCGCAAACCCTGTTCCAATGCTTGATCTAAAAATTGCAAGCAAGTTTGTTATCGTTAGCATTATCAGTGTTGGAAAAGGGAATGTAAAAATTACTCAGGAAGAAACAGGCAGCTACACATACATACATACACACAGGTTTGGGCTAAATATAACATCTCTCTAACATCTCTCCAAGACAAGCACAAGCCGTATATTTCTGTGTAGTTTAAGGAAACAATTGTAAAATAAAAAAAGTTCTTTTTTTGTCCAGAGCATATTTTACTCATACGACTACTAGCTTGATAGTTTTATCATCCATTGGTGCCACATAAACGGAATGTTTTATCAAGTCCGTTTCAATTCATCTATCAAATGTGTATATTTTGAAATTTAAAAGTCAGTCAAAGGTTTTTACCCAGGATGCATATTACTGTTTCTGTATAAGCACTTTGAATTACCTTGTGTCTGAAAATTTGCTATACAAATAAACTTGCCTTGCCTTGCCACTGGATTGCACAGCTACTTCCTGGATAATTTTGTGGAAATGACCAGCTGACTTGCATTACATTACATTACCCCCATTGTTACAAATCCTGCCATTTATTATGACTTTTTCATAGAAAAAGTCATAGAATATTACACAACAGCTCCACACAAAACATTCTCATTATGACTGATCTGAACTTGGTTTCATTAACAAGTTAGTAGAACAAATCCAATTTCTGTAAGTCTTGCCTTCCTGTCCTTGCATCTGAAACGTCACATGTGGTGGTACTAAACAATACTATGGGAGCCATGCAATTCTGGTGTGCAGACTTGTATTTTACGCTGATTTTCTCAATCTGCCACCTAGATTTTAGATGTTTGGATGTGCATGCTTTTTGTGCATATTTACTTAATTCTGTAGCCCACCATCCGATAATATCTTGTCACTCCAGGTTCTTCAGCCTTCTCATGATCCCACAGATGACTGCTGTGGGATCATTTGCTACGTGAAGTACAGTTGGACACAGTGAAGATTATTGTCAATTATATCTCAGAGCTGTTACCTTGGAATACTGGACATGCTTCTCATTAATTAGTAACTTCCATACTGTTGAGAAATCAGTAACTGCCCACCATACCTTTAAAATACAACAGTACTCCACAACCGTTAAATGTGTATGCCTATTGTAGTTGTGCTACACTCAGTAGATGCAGTGACTGTCAATTTACCATACCACCAATCTTTATACATGGTGGCACTGGTTGAGAACTATGTAGAAGAAGTACTTCATTGATCCCCATGGGGAAATACATCCTCTGCATTTGACACATCTTATATATACACTAGGAGCAGTGAGCAGCTGCAGTGCAGCACCAGGGCCAACTCCAGTTCTTTTGCCAGTGTCTTGGTCAAGGCCACTGACAAGACGATTTACATTTAATTTCCTGGGGAGGTTTATAGTATCTGCTACCTGCAAGGCTGCATGAAGGCCTGAAGTGAAGTTGTTGCAACTAACAACCCCACAATGCATCACATCAACTCACCAGGCAGTTCTGGATCTTGGCAGAGGCTTGCCAATTTGCAAAGACTACCTGACTGGATAGAGACAGAATAGGTCGTGTATATCAAATCCCTTTGTTCTACTAATTTCTCAACTAGTTAAGGAACACCAGATGAGACCCATAAAAGCGATGGAGTATTCTCCCTGACTACTTAGTTTTTGGCTCGACGTTCATATTATGACTTTTTAGCCAGCTGTTAAAGCAGTAGAGGACCCACACTGTCTGTCCTGTGGTGGCCACCTCATTTTTCTCTTTGTTAACTCATTTTCTGTGACCATTACATGATGAAGAATTGAATCCATCACGTTAAACTCATTAACGTTTGCACTGTTTTCATTTTCTTCATTTTCTCAAACGTTATAATGGTAAACATCCATTTTTAGCCACACGGAGAATCTTAGCCAAACTGTTAGCCAGATACTGCTATTGCTTTGTCCTTCACTCTCACCCTTCTTGTTGCTAGTAATAGCAGAGTGTTATGACTTGTTGTATCCTACAGGCAGTATAAAATATATGTTTGCATTGTTTCCTGTGGCTGTTGTTTGACTTGATAGTACGTTTAGCTCCTTGAAATATTTCTAGCCTTATGTTTAAACCTAACTCGTATTGTGGTGTTGAAGTACGGCCTCCGACTGATAAATGAAATTCAGTTTATCCTAACTCCTGACCTCTTGAGTCTGTATATAGATGTGGATGGGAAATAGACACTAGATATCACACTAATATCCGTTTTCATAAAGCACTGCTAGAACAATCAGTATAGTACAGCACATTTTGGACTGTTGACAAGGTGCACAATATTGGCTCACACCTCACATGCAAATGGCGTGCTTCCCTTAGTATATGTGAAGAGCAGCAGATATTCCTAGACCCACTTCTTGGAATTCAATTTGCATTTTAAAACTACACACAGGCCATGAGAGTAAGTTTTGCTTTTATAAACCAGTTTGTACTCGACTTTACCCAATACATTTTGCTTTTCTAATTCAAGTTATTGATATCCTAGCGTGCCTGTTAGAGCTCAACAAATATGAGATTTTTGGGTCCCATACTGATAACAACAGTGGGGAAAGTAAATTTACAATATTCAGATTTACTTTTAGCAAGACTCTCTAAGCAAGGTTCACTGTTCTGAGGAAAGTATTCCCTCATTAAAATCGTAACAACTGAAGTGCATATAATATCTGGAGAACTGGGATCCAATAATTATGAAAACATAGCAGTTTTTCCTTGATAATTTTATGCAGCTGTGGTGTTTGGGGAGAATAGTTCTACTTTTGTTCTATATCCATTGTTGTCTGGGTCAAAGTTGTTTCAAGTTGAGATTGTATCACTAAAAATGTTTTAATGATAATAAAATTACTTGTAAAACGTTACCTTTGAGACATTTGGGTTACATCTATTTTGGTTTTAGATGATTACTAAATTGCATTGCTTATTTGATTTTTTTAGCCGTGTTGTTAATGTCCTTGCTGTGAAGACACACCACTGCAAAATGAATACAGCAGATTGCATTAGGGTGCAGTTGACATGTGATAGAGGCTTGTAGGCTATGGCTTTTTGAGAATGTTTTTCAGAATGGACAAAGCAATAAACTTCACAACTTGGAAATACTCACTCTCCTATTGCAAGCTGTACAACAGGAAATGTACAGAAAATGTATAGCACAAATGTGCTGTGAGCTCTATGTGCTGTTATTTTGAGACAGGCATGATCTAAGACTCTGTGATTTTACTAGTTTAACCTACCAATACTCAAGCACATGAAAGCTACCATGATGTTTTCTTTAGATAACAGTAGATTATATACTCAGTGATTTCTATACAGTAAAATTGATGACATCACGAGAGGACATTTTAAATGCATGTTTAAGTGGGCAAGTTAAAAGTACTCGAATGGCTTACTTACTAAAGTTACTAGTTGCTATATAGGGCAAGTAGCAAAGTAAAGTATCCAATTAGTGTCAAAAGTGACTTTCCCCAATACTGGTTGTGACTTTTTTTCACAGCAGCCATGTTGACATGAAAGAGCAGGTAAACACAGGTGTTACTAATGACATTAATGAAGGTTCTGTTCCATTTAGGTCTAACAGAGCCAGGGTCCTGCTATTGTTCATGTTGGCTCACTGGAAAGACTCTAACAGAGCCAGGACCCTGGCTCTGTTAGACCTAAATGGAATAAAACCTTCATTCATGTCATTAGTAATACCTGTGTTTACCTGCTATTCCATGTCAAATTGGCTGCTGGGAAAAGGGTCCATTATATTGTAGTTACATTTCAGTAGGGCTGTGACAATAACCACATGACTGCAATACCGCAGTCATGTGATGCCCACTGCGAGGTTGAGCTTATTACCGTCATCACCGCAAAATATTTTTTTGTTGTTTTTTAGGCTGATGAAAGTTACAGGAGTGCATAGGAGGAGTGTGTGTGACAGGAGTGTGTGATATGAAATATAAACACAATAATAATTGTTAAGTTTTCATTGACTGTCTTCCATCCTGTGTTCAAGTGCTTCTGGAGAAAAAAAAAACTTTTCAGTCCTCCTCATTTCAGCTTTGCTCCCGAAGGGGAAGGACAGTCCATTAAACATTTCTTTTGTGTGTGTTCGATTATAGTTAATTATTTGTAGGCTTGCATACTTGTGATATCTACAAATAATGTTCAATTGAATATATAATACACAGACATAATAGATTTTAATAGATTTTAATTGCAAGTGCTTATAGCGAACATCTCTGGTAATGCCCATACAGTTGACGCTAGCTGGTTGACATTATTTGATTCAACAATGGCCACAAATCTAGTTCCTAAGCCAAACGTTACGTCACCTATTTGAGCAGATTTTAGCTTTGAGCCAGACAACAAGGGGCAGCCAGCAAATTTGGACAAGGCAATATGCCGCATTTGTAGATAGATAGATAGATAGATACTTTATTCATCTCCAAGAGAAATTCACAAGTTATGCTTATAGCGAACGTCTCTTATGTGGTAATGCCAAGTTATAAAAAAAAAAAAAAAAAAAAAAAAAAAAAGAGGATTGTG
>OMKZ01010507.1:11689-24850 GCA_900302535.1 Neoniphon sammara | reverse complement strand
TAAAAAAAAAAAAAAAAAAAAAAAAAAAAGATGTGTCTGGGTGGTTGGGGGGCATCCACGGTAAACCGCCAAACCACAAGAATACGCTGCTTTTTAGCCGCGGTAAGAAAATATCCATACCGTCACAGCCCTACATTTCACATTAACCCATGATGCTTACTCTAATGAAGCTAATGAGCTAATGATGAAGGCTAAATATAGAATATTAAATTCTGTACAGTGGTACCTGTGTGTTGTGTTGAGTTTGCAGTCTTGCATTATGCCAGAATGCTTTCACACTCACTGCTTTGTCTGAGAGATTCATATGCCTATATTTGCCACCAGTGTCCAATTTTGTTGCTTCAGACTAGCTAAGCATTAGCTTGCTAGTCAGCAGACCAGAAAGTGTAAATTACATCATCTGCTGGACAGCTTGTTTCTTGCCAAGCTGTCTGAAGATGCCATTCTACTTTGATTTTGAACACTTTATAGCAGTGCACCATTGATTGAACTTTTCCAAATACTGATATATCTGTGATAGGCCACAACTAGATGATATTGGCAGTCCAATAAATCATTTGGGCACTAGTGCCTGTTGGACCCTCTACTATTCATCAGGGAAGTGCATGAATTATTAGTTTGCATACAAATGACTGCTGATCATCATTTGAACCTGCTTAGCTCTTAGCCACCAATTAGATATCTCAGATTATGCTTGATTTTGCATAGTGTTGCAGGAACAGGGAAGCCTTTCCAAAATATACCAGGTAGCGCCAGTGTGTAAGTGAGCTTTTTGGCCAATGACCTTTTTATTTTTTTTTTTTTTTCTCGTGACCAGGGAACTTAATGTAATTTGATAAGTGCACTAGAGACTCCCAAACAAGGTCATTCAGTTGATTCTTATATCAGCTTGAATTCTTTAATGAAAACACCATCTGCTGTCCTTTATGTGATTCCAGTTGCCATGATGATGTGCCCATATCAAATTACATGGTATGATTCAACTTCGTAAATTAAGTATTAGAGGGCTGGAGGCATAGTGTTCGGCAGATGAAGCTTAGCTCTTATCAAAATGCCAGCTTAAATCAGATGCATATTGGTCAAGGCTATGACTATTGTTTACTGCCGGTTCGCACTTTTGATTCATGATGCATGCAGACATTGTGCACAATGAGATTATGATGAATGAGATGAGAATCTTCGGAAGACTGACATTCAGACTTGAAGATGAAGCCCTAATGCCCTTGGGGTATTTTTTGCCAACACCATGCAGTAGTAGTTTTTATTACAACTGACTGCTTAATTTGCTGGCTCTTGTGTAGGTTGTGTTATATTGCCTTATATAGTTATATTGCTCTGTGCCATGTGGTGTAAAGCAGCTCTTTATATGTCTTTATGTTGCAGACCATCTAACACACAAAGATTTAGTCTCAGGGACCCATATGGAAGATTTGTACAGTTGTTCATTTAGTATTGAACTGTCTACTCTGAACGCTGGGACATAATATTCTAGTTTCTAGTGAAACTAAACTATTTCCCATTTTGCCGGGGACTCCATGAAATAACACACATAACTAGCATGTTTTCCATTAATTTTATTTCATACTTTAAAAATGTAGACTTCTTTCCTGCTTCCTCTCCATTTTTATTGCACATTGTTGTGCTTCTGCTCTCTTTCTTACTGGCAGAACTTTTTACAGGGCAGCAGCTACTGCCAGATAGCTACTTGAAAGTAGCACAGAAAATTACAAGAGGCTTAATAGAAAAGAGAAATTTCCTCAGCCAAGATTATGTTTGAGGTGTTTGCATTGATGTCTCACTCACTGTATGTTTATAATTTGTTGTGGTTAAGGTGTCTATTTTTAATGCAAAGACAGAATGGTGTTTGAAGGTTTCTTGTCTGTGGTGTTGGATCAGTCCATGTCTAGTGTGAACTGTATTAATCATAGATACAGAAACATAAGACATCTTGGTAGTTAAGAGGCACAAATAACTCTTGCTTAGAGTTGCTAAGATTTGGTTCACTAATGATCTACAAATCTGTTTAGAATCCAGCAATAAGGGAAAGTATATTATATGTACCACATTAGATACAAGGCAAGTGTGTTGCACTTCATGGCATCCCTGAAAACTCACCTTTTCAAAATATCTTTCAACATCTCACTCTCTCCCTCCATGCTTTTAACTGCATCAGTTTTTTTTTATTTGTGTCATTCTTCCTCTGCTTATTTTAATTTATCTTCTTTCCTTTTTTGTACATATTGTTTATGTCATTTGATTTTATTTCTTGTTACTGTAAAGTGTCTTTGAGTACTATGAAAACAGTACTAATAAAATGTATTATTATCATTATTATTATTATTATTAGTAGTAGTAGTAGTAGTAGTAGTAGTGTGCTGTTTCCTGTTTTCTACTGAGCTAAATTTCTCATATTGTATCAACAGTGGGAAAAACTTAACATACTTTTTTTTTCTTCCATTCAAATTGTTTTAGGGTATTCACTGCCCATCTCCAATTGTGTCCCATTTGTGCACATGTAAATTTGGTGGTCTTCTTGGTTCTGCTCTGGTTTAAAGATTTGATTGTGAACTGGTGCTTCACTCCCACTGCCTCTTCTTTACTTAAGCTCACTAATGTGAGGGCTGGAGGCAAGTTTCATTGCAGGTTTCACAGACTGGCACTGAAGCTGTTACAAAGAGGAACCTCCATCATATGATAACACTAATGCTAACAGTACTATTACTAATAATCTTTATTTTTATAGCACTTTCAAAAGAGTTTACAGAGTTGCTTTATAGAAAAAAGAACAGCAAAGGAATGAAATAAATTGTCTTGATGAGTAAGAGTAAAGACAAAAGGAAAAAAATGTAAAACAAGCAAGAGAAGATGAATATGAAGAATCAGTAAATTAATAAGTAATTCAATAAAAACTGAGTTGAATTTAAAAAATTACAAAAGGTTAGTGCGAGTAATGTAAATAAGTTTTAAGAAGTCATTTAAAAGAGGCTAATTAGGGCTGGGCTAGACCTTGGAACAACCAAGATGACCTATGCACTGGCTCATAGAGGATTAAAAGATCAGATGTAAGAGTTGTAAGCAGGGACCAGACCCATACATGTCTTAAAAATAATCAGCATAATCTTAAAAGCAATGCTAAAGCTCACAAGCAGCTGGTGCATAAAGGCCAATATACCCCCCAGTGGACCCTGCTTCAGATCAGCACAACAATCCATTCACAATAACAATGATGGACATGAGGAGGGTCTTCAAAAAGGTCAACCCCCACAAGGCACCAGGGCGTGATGCATCCCAGGCCGGGCCCTCAGAGTCTGTGCAGACCAACTAGCAGAGGTCTTCTGTGACATCTTCAACCTGTCCCTCAACCAGGCTGTAGTCCCCACCTGCCTTAAGAGAACCACAATCGTCCCAGTGCCCAGACGCCTACCATCACCTGCCTGAATGACTATACCGCCCAGCTGCATTGACCCCAGTGGTCATGAAGTGCTTTGAGCGGATAGTCAAAAGGCACATCACCTCCTCCCTACCTGACTCCCCTACAGTTTGCATACCGGCCCAATAGATCCATAGATGATGCCATCGCCATCTGTAGATCGTTAAACTCACTGCCCTTTCCCATCTGGATAAGAGGAACAGCTACGTGAGGTTACTGTTCATTGTTTACAGCTACTAGGGCCCGACCGATATGGATTTTTTGAGGCAGATGCTGGCAGAAAAAAATTCCGATAACCGAAACTCTGGCAAAACTCCGGCCAATGATGATTATTTTGAAAAGGGCTATCATCGGCGGATAAATCGGTCAGGCCCTACTTGAAACCCCTCTGCAACTGGGTCCTCGCCTTCCTCACCAACAGGTGGAAAGAATTGGCATTGGCACCTCCACCTCACTGACCCTCAGCACAGGAGTTCCCCAAGGCTACGTGATCAGCCCCCTCCTGCACTTAGTATTTACCCACGACTGTGTCACAATATGGGTCCAACACCACTGTCAAGTTTGCAGATGACACCACCATTGTTGGTCTCATCACTTACAGCGACAAGACAGCTTATGGGCAGGAGGGTTGAAGTCCTGGTATGGTGATGCCATGAAAACAACCTCTCTCTCAACACCGGCAGCAGGAAGGTGACCACACTCCAATGCACATCGATGTTACTGAGTTGGAGAGGGTCAGCAGCCTCAAGTTCCTTGGTGTGCACATCACAGACGACATCACCTGGTCTGTTCACACAGAGAAAACAGTTAAAGCTACCCGCCAATGCCTCTTCTTCCTCAGGAGACTGAAGAAGTTTGACATGGGCCCAGTCATCCTCACTGACTGTTACAGATGCCCCATTGAGAGCATTGTGACAGGCTGCATTGCATGGTTCAGTAGCTGTTCTGCTCTCAACTGCCAGGCCCTACAGAGAGTGATTAAAACCGCTGAGCAGATCATTGGTAGGGAGCTGCTGGCCATCAAGGACATCTACCACACATGATACCTAAGAAAAGCTCGCAGAATAATCAAAGATGCTCACCACCCTCCACACAAACTGTTCACCTTGCTGCCATCCGGTAGCAAGTACAAAAGCATCAGTGCTCGTACCTGCAGACTGGGAGACTTTACGACAAGGCCATCAGGCTTCTAAACAAACTCTAACCCCCATGTATTATCCAATACTTTCATGTGCAATAACTGCTTTGTGCAATAACTGTAAATAGAGTACTCATACAGTTATATTCAATGCATCAGACCTACTGTATATTTTATATCTGTCACACATTCTCTCACTATCCTGTGTGCAATACTGTGAATAGGCAATAACATTGTATCTGCAAGCACTGCCATTACCAGTACTTAAATACTCATTTACTTAACTTATTAGCCTTATTTTTGTTTATTAGTGTTACTTTTACTCTGTTAGCCTTATTTTTGCTTGATATTAGCCTTATTTTTTACTTGAATATTAGCCTTATTTAAATATTTGTTATATATGTTTTTACTGTCTCGTAGTTTTGGAGCAGCCTTGTCCAAAGAGTTTCCTTGTCTGGTTTGACCTTGAGTTATTCTGTGCAGATAACAATGAAAGACCTTGAACCTTGAACCTACTTAAGGTGAGAGCTTGTTAAGAGCTTTTCAGTGTCCAACAAGGCCAAGTTGGCAGTATTTCTGAGCTGGCAGATGGAAAATTTGATCAAGAAAATAAAGGTGACAAAAAACATATGTCATCATCAAAGATCGTCCTCCAGATTTCTGGCTTGCTCTTTACAGTGCAGTCCCAAAGGATCCAGCGCTGCCATAGCTTCTGTTCGCTCCTGAGCCAAACATAGTTACATCCGTTTTATTATAATCGAACATCAGAAAATTATTTCTAGAAGCCAGACAGGCAACTAATGAGTGCATTGATGAGGCAGAGCTTGTTGGGATCATTGGGATTAAAAGATCAGAGATGTAAGCAGGGACAGACCCATATGTGCCTTACAAATATTGAGCAGAATCTTAAAACCAGTCCTAATGCGCTCAGGCAGCCAATACAGAAAGGGTAATGCAGGAGTATGCGCTTTCTTCTCTTGGTTCAAGAAAGAATATGAGCTCTCAGTTAAGAAGACTAACATCTGTCCAGGACGAATGGTTATCAGAGTACTTGGTCAAGGTGCTTACATTGAAATTTGTGACTAGCTCCCCTGCCAAGCATTAAAGATCAATTGAGCGGCAGGACAAATAGACTTAAGAATTCAAATTTGACTTGTGGTTTAGAATTAATAACATGAAAGCAATGGGGGCGCTTGAGAAATTTGGCAAGAATAAATGGAGGAAAGTCAAATAAAACTGTTACATGGTTTTAGAAAAACATATCCATGTGCTATATTCAGGAGAGAATATCACCAGGCACAGGGTTTTATTATAATTGTATGTGGGACCCAATATATATTGCTTACAGTCAAAAGATTCAGTATCATCCAGAAATTCATGTGCAGTTTTGTCATTGGTGTTACAAACATGTAAACTGAGCAAGAACCTATTGCAATTTGTGACTGTAACAGAGAGTAGGTCAGATAATTCAGATAAATTATGATTTGGTTTTGGAGGAAGATAGATCAGTCCACAGAAGACAGAGGCATGGCTCAGAGTAGTGGAGCAATTCAGTGTATTTAAAGTCACTAATAGCCTCACATTTAATATTTTTGTTGTGCATAACAACTACCAGGTCACTGTGACCAGAGCATCTAGTCTTTTTTTAGGGGAACAAGGATGTGGGTGAGGACTGTTTGCCCAGACACTGAATTTCTATGGGGTCGTCTGACCTTAGAAATATTAAATCGGAGGGCCCACATTTTGTTAAAAACAAAATCAAGGCAGTTAGAAGAGATAAAATTATGAACAATAAAAGCTTTGTTGAAGAAGCTGAAGGCACAGATAAGTTGTCAGGAGCAGGGGCTAATACAGTGGGGTGTGTCCTAACCACAGCTAGATTGTTTAGGTTCCTGCCAGCTGCAAATTTGTCAGCTGTGAGCTGTGACACTGACTGGCCAATATTCAAATTTAAAGAAAAAGCAAGTTCAAACCTGCACAGTGAGTAACCTGTAGGGATTTTGGTCACAGTTTGGATAGTCTGATATTGATATTGATAGTTCTTATCTAGTGAAACTAATGTACCACTAGAAAGTCTGTTGAGATTCAAGTGATTCTCATAACTGTGTGAAAAATGAACAATGGAAATCCAGTGTGTGGACGAGGCTTAATCTTAGGGCTGAGCTTAATGCTAGAAATTAGGTCAATTTAGGATTGGGTTTTGGTTTAAAATGAGGTCAGGATTAGGGTTAGGTCAAACAAAGGTCAGGGTTAAGGTTACATTTTGAACATCTACTTCTAGGTGCTTGATAGTTGAGTGTCTAAATAAAGTATTACTTGGATTTTTACATCACATACTTCTAGACAGCAAGCAATCTGGTAAGTGCTGACTACAGTTCTGTAACATCAGTTTTCCTGTTTATCTGTATAAATCTGTGATATTTATCAGTGAGCATGCACAGTTAAGTTGCGTAATGTTTTTCTAACCATGTTAATAGAAGGCATTGTGAAGAGTTTCAACAGTGTGCAAGTGAGTTCACATTTATTTACCTCATGTTGGTTTAAGCGCCTGCAATAATGCACGGTACATACTGTTCTTCTGTCCCGCGTCATGCAGGATGTGGTAATGGTTGTGGTTTAGAGATTATGCATCCCAGTGTAAAGGAGGAAGTATCCACCCACAGCCTTCAGAGTGGTGCTCAGCCATAACACAGTGAAAAACCCTGAGTGAATCTGAATTTCTAGCACCATTTCTCCTGGGTGGTGACAGCTGTAAGGCATGGAGGATGTGAAAGGAACAGGGAGATTGGAAGTGGTCAAGTGTTCAACTTTTGGTCTGTAGATCAAAAAGTCACTGGTTTGATACCATTCATGCCAGACAGCCATATTAAATGGGACTAATGGGACAAACTCCCAAAAAACTTTGTCCCATGAGTCACATTACCCAATATGAAGTGTTTCCCATAGGATTTTTTCAGCAGCGGTGCTGTTGTGCGAACACCCATGAGCCCACAACGTGGGGACCCATATTTGCGTGCACCGGTGCAGGAATGATTTAATGACACCAGAAGGGCTCTAGAGGCCCAGATAGCTGTAGTTGTAATAAATGTCAAAGAATGAAATGCGTCAACACAGAAAATGACTGTATACTATTTTAATTGAACATAAATAGAAATAGATAAACATATAAACATATTTAACAAAACATGAAACAGCTGTCTTAAAACTGACTCACTACTACACCAATACTACACTACACAAAACTAAGTAGCCTCAGTGGCATAGGCTACATTCTATGATACTATTTCCAAGAAATATAGCGGATGGGAAAAATGAGAAATTTCATCAAACTGTGGGAGAAAATCAGGGGAACTGAAACTCCAGGAGAACAGCGGGAGACGGGCAGGAAAATCAGAGGAGCTGACAGGCGCGGGATGCAGATTTGACCGTTTTATAGGCTAGTGTATTTTCATTGTGTTTTCTTGAGAAATTCGCTCGTGGCGTGCTGAAAAATTAGACAGCGGCACACTCTTTCTAGCTGTAGTGAAGTGTGTGTGTGCATGTATGTGTTTGTATGTGTATTCAGCAGTGGCACACTGCCACCGCTGAATACACATAGGGGAAACACTGCAATATGTAATGAGGACTGGCACCTTAATCATACAGTATGTTAAGTAATCACAGGCAGTTATCAGCAAGGCAAGCATTATTCAAAAAGTGAGCAGAAGAAAACTTGCAGTAGCTCTTACGGCTTGTTTAAACCTGCCAGGCATGTTTAGGGTATTGGTAAAATAGACATTAAATTCAACAACCAGAATGTACTTTAAATGGCTGAAGATCTTTTGTCCTGTAGGACTTTGAGCATAAGTTCACACAGGGAGTTAGCAAAGTTAGCATACAGCCTGGTAACCAGTGTTGGGATCGTTTTTAAATCGCTTTTAAAAAGAAATGTATTGCTTATTTATAGTTACTAAAAAGAAAAAGTAATTATTACAATATTACACTGTGTGTAAAGTAACTAGTTACATTACTTTGTCATTTTTATTTGTTACCAGCCTGTGTTAATCCTACCTCATGTTTTACCGTGTTGCAAAGGGACAAACTGTAAGAATAAATGAAATGGTAGAATACCACAGCCATAATTTTTTACCATTTATTGTGGTTTTCAAATTACTTGTATGGTTTTGCAGTATATGCATTTTTGACAAGTGAGGGGTGCTTAAAAGCTAAACCCAAGTGCTCGGACTGCAGGTTCATAGTACAGTAACAGAAATAACCACATGTTAAAGGCTTTACAGAATCAAATAGAACCCCAAACAGGTCAAGTACAGCCTAATTGACAAATAACTTACTGCCCACTGATCTCACAACAACATCCTAAATTGTTCTCATTAATACATCTGCACAGTCTGTTAAAGTTACAACTACCATAAATGCTGCAAACTGATGCCCTTCTGTTGTAAGATAAAACAATGAATCCTGCTGCTTAGACTGGCCTTTAAAGAACAAGGGTAAGCCTGTTTTTAAAGGGCTTAACATAGCAACTAAAAATTGACATTTAGGCCTAATGCATATTGCAACCTGTTTTTAACACATAAGTCAATGACAAGGTTTTCACTGTTTACTATGATCTAAATTTCACAGCTAAAATACTGATTGTACCTCATTAGAAGGAGACTTTCAAATCGTCTTTTTTTTTTTCCTATTTGGCAGCCTTTATATCCAAGAAAAATTTCCCAGGGGACAAATAAAGTAATCTTGAATCTATCTGTCAACCTATTCCCTCT
This sequence comes from Neoniphon sammara, assembly GCA_900302535.1. Classification (NCBI taxonomy): domain Eukaryota; kingdom Metazoa; phylum Chordata; class Actinopteri; order Holocentriformes; family Holocentridae; genus Neoniphon; species Neoniphon sammara. The sequence continues at coordinate 15,516 of OMKZ01010507.1, read as the reverse complement.
AGGATTAAGCACAATGTTCCCTAAGCTAAAGAGTCTCTCTACTGGGGCACTGGATGGCATTGTTGTGTTATGCTGTAGTGAGATCTTAATTCTTGGGAAGTTGTGCCGGCTTTCCATGTCAGCTGGGGATTTCAGGTATTCAGCCACCTCTGTGTCAACAGATTTGGACAGCATCATCATTAGGATCAGTGCTGCTCTCAAATGCAAAAAAAGTCCTCAAGTTCAACTGAAGTGGGGGTCGGTGCTGGGGTTCCTGTCCTCCTCTTCTACCCATCGCAACTTAAACTTGGGGACTGTAAAAGCCATCAAGAGTGCAGTAAGAGTGCAGTAGTACAGTTAAAAACGAAACGTAATTGCGTTTATGATATCTGGCAATCCAGAAAGCATTTGTGACAGGCCACCTTTCAGTGCTATGATTCTGTTCTCCAATGTTGGTTGCAAAGTTCCATAATAGCAATTGTCCTCACCCTGCAAAATGTGTAGAGCCTCTGTGAACGGCTTCAGAACAGTGCAGAATTCCTTCAGGAACTGATACTCTCTTTGAAACACTTCAGCCCTAACTTGGTGCACAGATCATTTAGGTCTTTAAGGTTTATTTCAGTCAGTCTAGTTATGGTATCATGGAAAGAATTCCATCGAGTGGATGAGGGTACAAGCAGTTTTCTCTGGCTAACCTCCTCTACTTCTTCAGATGCGATCGTGGAACAGCTGGCCTTCTTTCACAGGGTACTGCATTCCTCTAAGGAGCTATTGTACACGCCTTTTGAATCTGCATAATATATGTATATACAGAGGTGAAAAAAAATATTCAAATATCAGTGAGCTGCGTTCTTTGCATGAAATGCACTATTCAAATAAAGATTATTATTGTTATCATTATTATTATTATTGACATTCACCTGGGTCGGATGACAGCCAATTGTCAGCTTCATTGCTGGATATGAGATTTAGTGTATGGGCTGTACAACTGGCCACTGTCTTTGTCGTTCTCAGAGAGCAGGTCATGTAGGTTGGTGAAGGTGACCTCCTCTTCCTCCCCCTCATACTCTGTCTTCTCCTCACTGCATCTTGAAAGCCTTGACAAAGTTGGAAGCATTGTCAGTGACTGTTGCTGTCTCTTTGTTGCCAATTCCATATGATGGGTGGATCTCATCTATTTCAGCAGCAGTCGAGTCATATGTGTGCCGTCCTCTTAACCTTTTACAAGCGATGGCCGCTTTCTCCCATTTCACAATAGTTCCATTGATCCAGTGGGTGGTAATTCCCATAAAACTCTTATTACATGCTGTCCATAAGTCTGCTGTTGTGCAAACAAAGTGTACATCTGCCAGAGTTTTTTTAAGCCGACTCTCCATTTCTCTGTATTATTTTTGCAGTTCAGATGCAAACTTTTTCAATTCAGCATGGTGTATTTGCCTTTCACAGAAATTTGGAAAATTATTTTCCTGGAACCAGGAGATCAGCAGCTGACAATGGCCTCATATCTTCAACAACATATTTCGACACAAATCTTTAAAGCCCCTGCTGTGTCACTGCTTCTTTCTTCTTTTCTGCCCTCATAAAGTCCAGTTTCATCTGTTTAGAATGAGGTGGATGAGTTTCGTCAGCCTCGGTAGCATTAGCATCTTGTAACTTTACCAGAAATCCCAAAGTGGCGGTCTGATGTTGAATTAACAGCTTCTCTGATTCTAGACTACTTCATCTTTTTGTGTGAACAGTAACTGTAATAACATTGCTTTTTTTCAAATCTAACTTGTTATATTACTCAATTATGCATACATGTAATATATTACTTAACAGGTTACAAAAATAATGCGCTACTTCCCATCACTGCTGTTAACTAATGCATCATTAGCTAATTCAAACAACAACAAAAAATAAAACAAAAGATTACACCCAGGCATATTGCTTCCATCTGCCTTTCAGAGGTTTTGCTTTTTTTCTGCTGCCGGAAATGGTTGGAAGAAAAAGTGTTTTGGCACTTGGTGTGAAAGGTATGTGTGCATGAAAATTGCTTCTGGTTCCTTTAAGATTTTGGACTATAAAGTTACATCAGACTTTGGTTGAACAGCCTTTAATCTGACCCTTATTAGAGTTAACTGCTAAGCTAAGTAGATAGCTAAGGATAAGTAAGTAGACAAAAGAACAACAAAGAACATAGTGTCCGAAAATTATGGAATCAAAATTAAAAGTGCCTACTATTAAAATGAGTATCAGAAGACCTTTTTGGAAGTTGGATTCAGACTCTCATCTCCAACCTGTCTGTCTTTTGGGGATAAATCAACAAGGGTCACTGCCACAATGGCCACTAATAATAACATTTGAATAACATTTGAATGCCTTGGCTATGCTCAGCCTTTGGTGTTGGCCTGTTCTCAAACTTTGCCACCATACACTCTCTTTGGCATGAACTTAATCAAAGAAAAGCAATGACCCTGTATCAAGCAGGCTCCTAATTGACTGTCTGGATGGTTTACTAGCCCGATATTAGTCAGAACTTAACTTTATCTCTATAGTTAGGTGTGAGGCCACTAAATAGCATTGAAATGTGTAGGAAGACATATATATTTTTAGCCCTTGAGGAAAAAAGCTAATTTTGGATGCTTCCCTGTCTGTTTAAAGTGTCTAACTCTGTTGATAATGATAGCAAAAGTGCTACTAATGTGATCCATCTGGGGGGAAGTATAAACAGAGGCAGCAGTGTCTGGCTCTGGTGGTGCTGGGGAGTCCAGCATGTGGGCTGCAACGTGTTATTACATGCACATAGATGCAGACACAACACCCTGCAACATACAGACCATAACACATGACTTGCACAATCACGGAGGCAGTCCCAGGCCGCGGTTTACCCTGTCTAACATCATAGCTCACCGCTTTCTCGTCAAAGAAATATGTGCATTCTTTGTTGACTTCATTTGGCCCTCTGGCTTTTCCAGGAAGCGTGGAAATCAATATGTGTGTGTACAAGCTGAGAAAGTGTGAGACACACTGTAACTCCATGCCTGGGAGCAGCGCTATCTTCTCTCTCAAAAGCGGGGAGAAAGCCCCAGAGGGTTTGTGTGTGTCTAATAAATTCCACTCTTGTCTCATTGAGTAGAAAATAAATGAGGTTTTCCTGTATGATAACCTTGGCTAACCATGCTCTGTGTTAAATCGGACAAATCTTGGATATTGTCGCCACCCTGCCTAGCATTACGTTAAGCGCTGATGTAAGAGCTAAATCTGTATCAGGTGTATTCATTTCAATTCAAATGCAAAACATAAGCATAATAATAATCAAAGTGCATTTACATAAGGCACCTTCCAACCCATGTTGTTCTTCCCAGTTTTTAAATAATCAGCAAAGGTCCTCAGGGACTGAGTAGGCAGCATAGAGTGTCAGCATTCCTATAGTGGTGTTATCTAGCTGTCCAGGCAAGGCCACACAGAGTTCAGCCTAGTTTCACAATTTCCGAAGTGTAAAGATAGAGAGAGAGCAAATAAGAAGGAAGAAAAGCCCACAGCTTGATGAAAAGGGAAAGGGTGGACTCGAGTAGCTCCACTCTTTGCCTCTCCAGCTAATTTACGCCTGCGGTAGAAGTCCATTATTGTCACCATTGTTTATTTGGGACACTAATGTGCAGAAATGGCAATTAGAGATCCACCAAAGCACTCAGTCGTGTGATTTTTTTTTCTTCCAAAACAAAGTGCCATCTGTGGACAAGAGCTCCTGTCTGATGGAATTGAGTGACCTGAAATGCCTCCCTCTGAGCACCTATGGGAGTGGCTTTTGGCCGGTGTTGTGCCAGATATTGTTTCCCTTAAAAAAAAAAAAAAAAAAAAAAATT
>OMKZ01010487.1:11534-27776 GCA_900302535.1 Neoniphon sammara | reverse complement strand
AACAACATCAGGTTCCGCTGCAGCAGCAACCCGACCCTGGAGGGGGCCGGCACCGACTGGGGCGAGTACGGCCACTGGAGCCATGAGTGCAGCGAGGGAGGCATCTGCGGCATCGAGACCAGGATGGAGGAGCATCAGTACGGCCTGGACGACTCCACCCTCAATGATGTGCGCTTCCACTGCTGCGCCAAGTCTCAGCAGGTGAGCCAGAGGGTGCAGTGACAGGAACCAAGGACAGCTGAGTGGATATGGGCAAGTCCACACTATGGTGGCCAATATGAAAAAAAGACAGTACATATTGCAGTAAAAAGCACTTGAGATCATTTAAAAACAGTACTGACATTAAATAGTAGGGCCAGGTGATATGATTGAAATCAATAAGGCTATTATATCATGTCAGGCAAAAATCAAACAATCAAATTAATGTTCAAACCCTTGAATCAAATTGAACCGAATGGTAATATTAGTTGTGATGTCAAAGAGAACAAAAAAAAAATCCTAAAATATTCCTTTAAATGTTTCTGTGTCTAATTTTGTCAGAGTTGTCAAACAAAAAATGTATTATTTAGACAGCAGAGGCGTGGATCATGATATCCCAAAATCACTATTATGGTTCTACTGACAGACAGTAAATGATACTTCATCTTAGGGCTGAGCAATAAAATATTTACAAATTGTTCAGATGTCATGAACAATGGGAATGTGGAAAGATAGAGCACTTCTTCTTCCTTGATAGCACACACTGCTACGCAAGTGATCAAATAGCAGATGATCAAAGATACGCCACATTCAAGATGGCAGCTGAGGTGACGAAAACTGTAACATCTGACAAGAATAATCAATGTTCAATAAAATGTCAATAAATTTAGATCATAATTATTTCCCATGATTAACACACAAATCACCAATCATGTATCAACAACAGAGAGAGGTCTTGTTGCACGCGCTCAGTCAGGAGTGAAGAGACACACACAGGAACTGCACACTATTATTTTGAAAGGCTGAAGGAAATTAACATAATAACATAACATAAAGCCTTCTGGTTTCCTCAGATTTCACTCAGAAGCAAAAAGTAACCTTTAAATGTGACATAATAATTATTTGATATATATCAAGATACTGTAATTATTGACTATCGACCGATATGATTAATTGTAATAACAATTTTGGCCATATCATCCAGCTCTGTATCATTATTAGATGCTCATATTCAGCTATTTTTTTTTACTATGAAAACCAGAAAAGATAAATTAGGGCAAAGAGCAGTTCATCATGCTCAGCTACAGCAACAGGGACTGGGATCAGATTGGTTCTGTAATGCCGATCAGCTCCTCCCACTGACTCCCACTTAAAAAAGAAAAAACTCCATTAAACGAGCTACTTGTGAGTTTCCATTACTTCTTTATTTATAGGCGCTAGTTCATTTGTAATTGGGCAGTGTATGAAACAAACACAAAAATGCAAGGAATCGCTGTCAACTTCTCCGCTGTTGCTCAGACCAAAGAAAACAAACGTGTGATGTCATCGGCCTAGGAGTCAAATCCCATTGGAGCGTTCTCTTTTGTGTCTCTGCTACTCTGCTTTTACTTTCCAGCTGTTTGAATAAGAGATGAAAAGGCCAAAAGTGAATGGCCACTTTAAATAAAAAAACATGTAATGAAGACCATATTGTATCTGATCACATTGGAAAGTACAGTTTGGGTCTTTCATTTAACATTTGAAGCTGTTAAAAATTTCTACTCTGAATACTAACATGACGTGTGTGAGGATGTTTTTATATTTTAAGTGACAACTTTTGAGACTATGAAATGATTTAAATTGAATGTAACAATAAGAAATGCTACATTTCTTTGACAACCACTCATGTTTGCCCTTTATGAATACATGCTTTTTGTTTTCATCCTCACAGTGATCAGCACTTCAGCGGGCTGAACTAAACTCCAAATGATCACCATGCTCCAGTTTGTCTTCAACACCCTGAACATAAAAACATCAAATAAAGTGCATATTTTAATTGTTACTGTCTCCACCATGTTTTACCACAATCTAAAGCTCTGGCTGTGTAGTTTAATGTAAAAATACAGGCAAGTAGATTCTGAAATCAGAGATAACAGTTTATAACAGAGTGACAAAGTCTGCACAGACAAGTTTGAGGGTCACCTTAAGCATCAGAAACAACAAAAGATTAAAGCATGCAACTTCAAATCAAACAGTCACCTGAGGAGACTCTCTGCATCGTTCCTCCATCCCTCCTCACCTCGCATCAGGACAAGAGCAGCATGTTTTCATATCCCGTCTAATGAACCAATAAGCTTGCAGCAAAGTCATAATAAACGTGGGCACAAAATGGAGCCGCTGACACAGGCATTTCCTTTCCTGCTGGAACCAAGGTAATTAAGAAATGACAAGAGAGGGCGTATTAATTAATTTACAGTTTAAGGCCTGACGAAGGTTGATAAGGTACCGATTGGCACACACAGAGGTAATTGTGTTAATTAATCGGTGAGTAGTTAATCTGCTAACACAGAGTATATGTAGGAGGGGAGGGGGGGACTTGGAGACGTTATCAAACGCTGCAGTAATGGTTTTCAGAAGATATTGCAAGTCAAGGCACAGTGATTACAGTCTTTAACTCAGAGCTACAGAGTGCCTCTCTGTTATGGTAATGAATGGACCTGGGCTGACCTCATATCTAAGTTCAAAGTATACTTACTGGAGTTGAGCTGCTGAAGTGCACTTGTTGGTCTGCTTGGAAAAATGGATATGGTAATATCAGCAGGCTGGAGTTTTAATATGAGAAGCGGCTCTGTGAGGAGCGAGCTCATTTCAAGGCAGGGTGAAAATGTGCAGAATAATGTAAAATATACTCCTCATCAACAGCTTTAACAACAGTGCTGCTGCACATCACACAGTCCAGTTATTGTTTTCCCTGCTGCCACGAGGCCTGGAAGAGCCACTAGATGGCAGTGCTGCGTCAAGAGTGACTGCACCCTTCATCTCAGCAGAAACAATAACTTTTGCGCCATGACAGAGCCAATATGAGCATCGTCCACAGGTTTACGAGTGCAGTGAAATGTGGATCAATTCAACAACACACAACACCTGGCACAGCAATGCACCTCTTGACTTACAGTGAGCCGCACGCATTAATGTGCCTCAAAAGCCCCCTGGGCACATAAGCCTAATTGCTGTGCTGAATCAACCTCAGCCCTCAACACTGTTATGGTATCCTGCACAGCAATGATGAAAACATTTTTAACTCACAGAGGAACTTCATTATTCAAAATAAGCTGCCCTCAGCAGGTTTGGTACCATTACCTGTGGGTCCTACATGGTGAAACCCCAGAGTGGAACCTCTGGGGCTGTAATGCCGCGGGTCATAAGTTTAATATCCAAACCACAGGCACAAATGTGGATTTCTGACCAGCTTAGCGGCTCACCATCGCTCCCCCACTCCACTTCAACAGCTATTAACACTTCCTGTAGCGCGCAGAATGGATGTGATTTGGTTTTGGTTGAGGGCAAAGCCCTCTCTTTAATGACCTTTCCCGCCCCTGAGCTCCCAGCTCATGACTTATAGATTGCACCAACTGTGTTGACTCAACTGTAAATATAGTTCCTTTCATAAACACCGAAGGGTTATTATTGTAGGTGCCGGCTTGGGTTTTTATGTGAAATATTGATGCATTGGGGACAATTTTGGGGCTGAATGGTATTGTTTTGAAGCAGGGATGTAATAACTATAAAGTTGATCTATTCTAAGGTTTCTATGGTAATGAAGGTAATAACCAGATGGAGCAGATTTAAACAAATAAGTCAGGGGGTTTGAAGCTCCATATTCTTTAAGAGAAAATAACAAATTGAGTCCATGTATCAGCAGTATGCCACACTTTGCTCTAGCTTATAGAGGGCTTTTGCTATGTTCGTTGCACTGAAGTTGCCTTATGCTTTCAATTGCTTTTGGGTTTTTTTCTCCAAGGGCAACATGAAAAGTCCTTAACCTGGAGTGAGAACAAAACATCCCTGAGCATTTTCTCTTCTTGCTGCTTAACGACAGAGATAGCTGGAGCACATGATGAGGTGCCAGTCACCGTACCTTCTGATTTAAACACGTTTTCAAGGTTTAGGATTGTACATCTGTGTATTTTTTGTTTCTCAAAGCGTAAGAACGAGACTGTGTTAATGAGACAAATGTAGAGTGCTAGCAAATTCCTGAACACGCTTTGTAGTTGGACATCTAAGGTAAATAGCAATCGTCCCAACAAAGGTACAACATCTTTTTATCTGTGTTCTCTTTGAAAGAAAAGAAACAAGGACACATTTACACATTAAATATAAATCATTTTATAATATACAAATTGTACAGATGTCATGAACAATAGGAATGAGGACACACTCAGGATAGCAAAGATAAAGAGTACTTTTTCATCCTTGATAGCACACACCGCTATGCAAGTGATCAAATAGCAGATGATCAAAGATACTCGACATTCAAGATGGCAGCTGAGGTGACGAAAACTGTAACATCGGACACGAAACCTAAGAATACATTTTCCAGAGGCTGTGAGCAAGCTAAAGTGACAACGTAGGGGAAAAAAAATAAAATGACTGCATCCTATTGTATCATGTTCTGTCATTTCTACTCTGTCCATTTCACATCATAGTAGCACACAGGAAATGAACCGTAAGTTTTTTTGTTTTTTTTGTTTTTTTAACAGCATTACCAAAAACGATTGCACCAGCGCCACTACTGAGGCTCAGAGACAATTATGCTTATATAAGACAGGAAACTGTATATTACTTTTTTTTTTTCCATGGATGGATAGAGGGGTGCAGATGTATACTTATGTCTAGCATTAGTCAAAGGTCTCTTTCTTTTCACGGACGGCTAAGTTAACACGGTTCAGGACCATTTAACTGATGAAGTGTCAGATCCTGTCTCGCTTTTCTCACCCTCTGCGCGCTTTCTTTTTGTAATACAGAGCTTAGAAAAAAAAAACAGTCCCTGGAGTGCGCTCATGTCAGAGGTTAGACTGCACTGTAAGCAATCAGCTCTTATCAGGGGGAGATGGAGCCCTGAGGGTCGTGGCTGCAAGTAGGATGGACGGATGCGAGGCCTGCTGTAATGTGACCCCAACTTCTGCCAAGGTTACGATGATCCACGGTCAGGGACGACTGAGTGGAATATAGTGGGAGTCAGAAAGTTATGTCAGATGAGATCACCTCACCGCTAACTGATTTTCCAAACTCTGCTCCCATGGCTAAAGTACAATGTGCTCTTTCTGCCTTCACAGGATGCCAAAGGGGAATATATGTCACAGTCACAGATATAAAAATGAATAAGGAGTGTATGTCTGGACTCCCGGTAGGAAAGACAGAATACTGATATAAGTAAATTTATATATATAAAAAAAATAAGAGTGACAAGTAAACATTTATCTCAGCACCGGGAAAAATGAAGCATTTGATTAAATCTGGAGAGGTAAGTTGAAGATTCAGTGGGGAAATTTCTCAAATATTCATAATGATTTCTTTAGCTATCTGATATTGCCTTTCATATTTCATATTTGTCATTGTCTTGCAGGAAAACGAAAGTGACAACTCCAGTCACATTTTGCTGCCCGGCTCCGATGCGAGAGGCTAAATAAAATATTTGTCAGATTCAATAAGTGCTTATTAAAGCTCAGACAGCCCGAAGCTAAAAGCGGCCGAGAGAAATGAATTAAAAAAAAGAAAATAAACAAAAAAGAAAATACCACAGAGAATATTATGATATGACTTCATATCGTAGCTCAATATCAGAGTGGTTATTTGCCGTCTACGTGCAAAGTCCTGTGTACAGCTGTGGAAAATCCATTCTGGTTCAAACATGACCCTTGACCTTGTCTGCCATTAGTGATGACCTCACGCTCACAGGTTTCAGCTCCATCATACTAGAGGGCAGGAGGACAAGGAGCATATGTTGCAGGGGGGTCACACATGGCGATCCCGCGGTAAAAACCCACGACAGCCCTCGGGAGGTAGCTCGAAGCGTCAGCCAGAAATATGTTTCAGCAAGCTTTAGCATAACAGCAGAGGCAACACAAAGCCGACTTTCAAATCAGACTGCTTTCAAATCAAAAACAGAACATTCACAATGAAATTAAAAAAAAAAGTTACATCTTACAAATAAAAATAAAAATCCCAACACCTTCATATTCATTACCTTCATATAGACAAACACAGAGCTCATCTTCAAATACTCAAACACTTTTCAACTGGAACGTTTTTCCCTCTCTCTGGTTTCCGTAATTAAAACAGGGAACAGTAAACTTACTTTCAAAATACCAACACTGACTGTAGCATAACTTTCTTGTTTGACTATAACAAACATATAACACTTAAATCACCATTGTGCCTCTAAAAAGACATTTCTAATAGCGGACTGTGGGTCATTTACAATATAGTAATAAGGCTAAACTGGTCACAGTTTTATATTCTACTCTACACAAAACAACTGCCATTTTACATTGGAGGAAAAAAAAAAAATCTCAATGGCCGGTGGTGTAATCCCCAAATAGAGCGCACTTCTTCAACATCATCAATCACACTTGTCTGTAAATGAAGAGCTTCATCCCAAAACGAGATAGCCACCATCTGATAAGGTGACACCTATTCTTACAAAGTGAAAGATCCTAATTATAATAAATTATGTCCTTATTCATCGGGACAGCAGGTAGCTTGAGTCCTTGATTGGCAAAATTATAACATTTTTACAAACAGGTCCTCTGACTCATATTTCAGACATAATGTTTAACCAACTGTTTGTAATGTTGTTGTTGTTTTTTATGTAGCATTTTGGAACAGACCTCTTCACATGCAGGTAATATTCTCCCAGTGCAAATCAATCCATATGACATCACCATTAGATCTGAAGGTTATTGGTTTGACATACTGAGGTGTTCTGATGTCAATAGCTCCCCCAATCAGTGACCCCCATTATAAATGTATGGTTCCTGACAGACACCCCACTGACAGAATCCATTAGTGAGCTAATGAGCACTATATGGCATGAATGCAGCCCACCCCTCTTCACACACTCACACACACACACACACTCTCTATCACACACACACACACACACACGCACACATACACTTTTAAATGGAAAGCAACATGACACCATGAAACAACACATTATGACTTGGTTATTGTCAGAAATGATGCCTGTTAAGAGGTGCTTAAAAAGCTGGAGGTAAAGTAATGAAAGAAATGTCGGTGGGGAATGTGAAATGAAAATGGCCATTATTTTATATTAGCCTATTCATTTCTTTTATTTGACTTCTTTATGTGCTGTGGTCTCTCGCTCGCTCACTCTCAATCTCAATCTTACGTTCTTTCTCTCTCTCTCTCTCTCAATTTCTCCCTCTCCCTGTCTCTATTTTGGTCTCGGTAAATAGCCAGCCTTGGTCCTGAATAGACAGCTTACCCTTGCTTGCATTTTGACAGCGACTTTTTGTTTAATTGGAAACGTAATTAAAAATGCAACTTTTGGGCACAAATAAATACGCACTCCAATATGTAAACTCTAAGGTAACTCGGTGTGTCTAAACATGGGTTCTGCCCTGGAGCTGCAAACATTCAGCTGAATTTCACATCCTTATCTAACTTGGCTTCAATATGGAACATTCTGTATGCAAGGTGAGCTTAGCACACTACACCAAAGAGTGATTATCGGCTCTCTTTGAAGCACTTGACGGCTTAGAGCTCAGCGTAAACAATTATCTCTTCACCTTACTTTGGATTGCCTGTCGCAACAAACGCCTTTACTATCACCTCTACCAGAGTTCAGCTCCAAATTCCTTCTGTAGCACAAGCAACTACGGTACACAAGATAAAGGAACAGGAAATAGAGATACAGTCAGTGATCACATAGGGCGCTTTTTGCACTTTTCGCAACAAAACCCTCATTTCAGTTCTTCTCAATGCGGCGGTCACGGCAGCCGCACACCTCTCCCAAATTATGCACCCCACATTTTGGTGCGTCACCATCTTCAGTTTTGCAAAACTGAAGAGGCCACTCAAATCGCTCCAGTGTCAGGGGAAAGTAGCCCTTGAGACATGCACTGTCGAGGCAAAGCTCTCGGATGAGAAAATAAAACTCTCTTCTCCCTAGGATGACATCATGTTCCCACGTTCTCTGTTTCGGGGCTCCTCGCCCTTTTCTTCAAGAGCAAGCAGCCTGTCCGTTTATATTTTCGGCAACATCATCCCCTTTGTTTCCTCGGGTTAGCTACCTAATGCACCTTAGAAAGGTTGCAGGTCGATGTCGAGCTTTGTGTTGCAGGGCAGTGAGACTGATGGGATGTTCCTCGCGCCCTTTGAGCTCTTGCTCAAGAAATAAAAAAAGCGTCCTATCTGATCATGGCCTTATTCCAGATTCTCACCCCTATTTAACCCCCATCGATCCACATCGGTCCGATCATCCCTCTAATTTTTCCAGTGACTCCAAGGTGGCTGTCCTGCATCAGCATGTCCTGTTTTTGGATATATACATTCAGTATGTGTGGTTATACAGTAGGACTGATGTCTGCGGTTGCATGTAATTGTTCCATAGCTACAACGTGGCAGATTGCAGGGGACTTGACTATGAAGAAGGTCAAATAATACGATGTTGGGAGTGGAGAATGCTGCAGCGATGGGGATCCGAGCCCCTTTATAATTCAGATCAAGGATATCGTTGTGTTCCAGGTCTGGAACGTGTCCTCAAGACGGGGAATTTGAGAGGTAGGGTGGGGAAAAGCCTCGACTCGTTGCTTGGGATCACTCTTGAGTCTCTTCAGCGCTTTGACTGGCTGCTGTGGCCTGTGCACCTGCCACAACCTCCTTAGTCATGACCTCCACGCCTGCTGGTTCTTCTTCATCCGGTTTGGCGGCGTTTTCTCCACCTTCTTCTTTCTCTTCCTCCGTCTCTAATCCATTTTCAACCACTGCCTCAACACCTACTCCCGCCTCGCTCTCCTCATCTTTGGTCTCTCTCTCCGTCTCGACGGTCACGACGGTTTCTGTCACTTCCTCGACCTCTCCGTTCTCTAAATGATCGCCATTATCTCCCGCTCCCATTCTTTCTTGTGTTGGCTTTTCTTCTTCCCCTTCTTCTGCCGTGCCATTTTCTGCGGCTCGGTCCTTTTTCTCCGCACCTCCATCTTTCTTTCCGACACTCTCTATGCCGATTTCAATCCCATCATCAATCTTTCTATCTTCCTCATTCTTCGCCTCCCTTTCTTTAGCTGTCTCGCCTTCTTTGCAGGCTTCTCCCACCTCTGTTGTGTTCACCCTTTCATCTCCGCCCTTGGCTTCCTCTTTCGCAAGCTTTTCCCTGTCATCAGGAATCTTAGGCTCTTCTGGATCCGTTCCTGTGGTTTTCTTTTTCTTCTTCTTGTTCTTTGCTGCATCTTTGATGCAGTTTTTGTTGGACTTGCTTCGGGTTTTGAAGATCAGTTTCTGAAAAAAAAAAATACATTAACACGTTTGTGGAATTTGCTGTCACTCTGTCAATACGCTGTCGGGCACGAGGCAGCACACACAGACTTAATTATAAATGGATCACAATGGATTTAATATTGCACTTGGATAACAAGCTAATTCAAATGAGTTTCATTGATGCAGAGAAGGAAATTGAGGCTATTTGTAGGGAAGTTATTGATGTCCTCAAGGCCTGTAGTCCGAAAAAACAAACAGGCAAATATTTCAAGCAATATATCCTAGATTACCTGAGCAACACGCTGCAGGGATACACACACTGCAGGGATATAGAGCGCTCTGAGATAAACAGCAGAGGAACGGGAGGGAAAATCTTGTGAACGCTAGCAATTCCCTGCTTGACTTTGAGGCTTAGGGCCTATTAGATTTGTTGTCGTGGCGGCAGTTTAAATTCAGGTCACAGAAAGCATCAACATGGACTCATTCCATTGTGGACAAAGGTTAAATTTAGAGGTTATCACTGCTATTTGGGGTCACCGAGAAAGCATTACCGACCCTGCTTTCCCAAACAACACATTTGTCCGCTGCTGCAGAACTTCTCATATCTCAAACCAAAAAAAAGGGTTCATTCACATTTGTCCGATGCTGTGTGTATTTATCTACTTAAAACAAAAACAGCTGTGGAATCGAGGGTGGCAAAGGGGTGATGTTGGTCTTGGATATATGGCTAGCAGGTGAGAGAACATCTACGAGGAGACCCCACATTAGCCAAAAGAAACACTGAGAGGAATGTGAGGTCATGTACCTTGGATTCTCTCCTCTTTCGGCCCAAGATGGGTCTCTGCAGGAAAACGATCTGTTTGGTGGACAGACTTCCATCACTGAAGGACGAGAAGAGAGGCAGAAGACAGAAACCGAGAGGGATGGGAAAGATAGAGGGAGATAGGAAGGGAAGAGCAAGAGAAAATACCATGAAAACCCAACAAGAATCAAACAAGACACGATTTTGTTATTCCTTATATCAAATGCTTTGATTAAACTTCTTAGGTACGAGTTCATCTAAGCATGGGTGAAAAATAAGTGAAAATTAAAGAGAGAAATAACATAGACATCTAAACAGGAGATTGTCTTAACAGAGAATAATAGTTTGCACAGTTTTTTAAATGAACTTTTTTATTTGTGGGAGTCTTCAGAGATAATGACAGAGAAATGCATTTGATTGAAAACATGGGATGTCTAAAAAGGACCCACCCTCTTCATCATGATAGTGAATTGTTCTCTGGCCACTGCTCATGCTACATACTGTTATGTGCTAGGTTAAAAATCCAGCCATACTTGTGTGCCCCAGCCTCTTCACTGCTTTCATCTCAGTTTGCCATTTCCTCCTTACAATCAGGTCTTACAGGAAAAGAGAAGATGTACGCAAGGGTACAAACACCAAGAGGCCAACTCTCTGTTTTATGTGTGTATGTTGTGTGTGTGTGTGTGTGTGTGTGTGTGTGCTGTGCCATCCTCTACTTCGCCGGTTTCCTCAGAACATGCATTTTCTCTCTCTTCTCCTCAACATCCCCTAAAATAATCCCCCATCCCTTGCACATGTCACACTCCTGTGTTCTGAGAAGGATAATCTGCACAAGTACTCGAGTTGACAGATTAATCGGGGCAGGAAACGCAGATTCATTTCTGAGTGGGCTTCCTGTCTCTCACGCTCATTCTCGCTCTCTCTTTCTCTTCCGCCCGTCTTTGTCACGCACACCCCTTTTCTTAGTGAAGTGTGCTCTCATTAACTAGCTGTCCTCTCTGTTTTTACCTCTCTGCCTCTACTTCTTTTGTCAGCCTGATTTTTGACAGCTTTATTATTCGTTTCCTCTTCTTTCTTTTTCTCCTCTTCTTTTGCTCTTACTGTTATCTGTCATGGCTTAAAAAGATATTGTCCTTTGCTGCTATGAGACACAGGTTCAAAAACACACACGTACACACGATTGAGATGCACTCTAGAGTTAAGCTGCATGCTCAACCTTGCACATGAGGAATGACAGCAAGTTTATGATCGCAGCAGAACTCTAAAAGCCTGCTACAAATCTTCTCTTTCTCAACATCAAATGGACTTGAGGCTCCTACAGTAGAAGGCTTACTATCTAAACCATCCAAAGCCTACCACACCTTCTTTTTTTCCCATTACCTCCTTCCTTCCATCATATATCCATAAGCTATTTTCTAGGCTGTCAGAATGCTGGACGGCTTCCTGGTTAATCAAAGCTGAAAACTAACCGGAGTTCCCGGCAAAAGCCCCAGCCCATTAAGCTAGAAAGGAGTGGATGGCTTAGAAAATTACAGGCCTTTACTGAACCCAGGGTTGGTTGTCAGTGCCAGCCTTACTATTATGACTTGAAGCTTCATAGAAGAGCAATAGCCCGTGTCTATTTTTGTACAAATGTACCTGTTGGTGGCTTCATCTGTAGGAAAAAAAAACTCCTACACGCTGCTGTTGCAAAGTGCCACTTGAATAAAATTACACAAAACTATACTGCTGCATCCAGAAATGTAATGTCACTATTTTTTATCTTAATAATGCACTGACAAATACCACATTCACATGCATGCAGTAATTAATTGTTGGGTATGAACTTTATTATGTTTTACTGATATAAATTTGTTCATCTGTTCCACAGTTTATATTGCGACTAAACACAGAAAACATAATTAACACATACATTAACTGAGTGCAGCATGCAAGAATGCATGTTATGAGATGACTACATGAATTAATGTTGCGTAGAGAAGCCATTGAGGCCCAGTTAGCATTAATTTCAGATGCTGCTGAGATCGCTGACACTTATCCGACCCCTCCAGATGAAGTGCAGTCTGAAAACCCTCAGACTAAAAAAAAAAAAAAAAAAAAAAAAAAAAAAAAGTGTGCATTTGCAAATGTGCTATTTAAAAATGGAGGAGTCAACACCATAAAAACAAGTGTAATGAGTAGAGCTAATCTGAAATAGATCATCAACCATTATTTCAACGCAGAAAATGTTTTCGAGGCAGGGAGAGAAATGAGCTCTGCCTTGTACTGTATCTAGGCCGACTCTGATTAATTAGCCATGTTGCTCTGTTGTGTTGTGGCATTTTGAAAGGGAAGAAAGAGGGAGGGAAGGTAGGGAAAAAAAAACACAGGATGAAAATAGAGAGGTAATTAATCAGCTACGCTCTGAAACGGTCACAAACATGACCAGCAGAGGCAGGAGCATAACAGACACCCTGTCAGAGCCCTGATGGAAATACTACATGTACACTTCATTAAAGTGACACAACACATCACAGTGCACATTCTGTTGAGGCAAAATATTGTACCAGCATTTTTCTAGCCTAGTATTTCAGACTAGCATTTACCAAAACAGGGTGAGTGCAGCAACAAAGTAAGATGTCATATTGTGCATTTTACTAATATAGTACTTCATCCTACTATTCACTGATAACAGATGCATTTAGTGGCTAATTGTAACCAGTTACAATAGGTCTTTTTACTGGTGTAAAATATTTTACGGCTGTTTACAAGGACGGTGTTTAAACGTGTACCATGTGACAAGGGCTGATTCAAGTGAGGACTGTTTCAACTCAACTGACGAAAAACATGCAGGTAATTTCATTATAAATTTGCGGGTAAATGTCCTTCATCAAACATAAAAAAAATACATGAGATCTCAAAAAATTATTGTTATAAACTGTATTTTAATTATGGAAAATTATATTTTTATATATATTATATTACAAGTCAGTAAGTTTCTGTTATTTTATGGTATTTTATGGGGCCCCAGCTGCCGGAATAATACCTTTTTTTTTTTTTTTTTTTTTTTTTTTTGAATATGCATGTAATCTGATATTTGAGTCTACATGGTTCTTATTACAAGGCCAAGATGCTCATATATTATATACTTATTCCAAGTCAGTCCTCACTTAAATCAGCCATTGGCAATTTTGCATAGTGCACCTTTAAAAATAATTTTTACTGTGTGTGTGTGTGTGTGTGTGTGTGTGTGTTTTGGCACAGGTGACCACAATGGACATTTATTGGTATTTATTATTAATTATGATCTAAGAAAAATGGAAGTGCGACTGTAAGTGTGACTGTAGTTCTGCCATGAATTGACCCTGGACCACAGAGGTGTAAATTTGTTCGCTAGTATTTTGTTAGTACAGCATTTTCCGCTAACATTTATTATAAGTCACTGAAGTTGTTTTGAGTGAAGCTTTGAAGTGTCAACATGAGAGCCATGTTAACATTAAAGGCCTTTGACCATATTGGTTTCAAATATTAGTATGTTGTCAGCATTTTGACTAATAAACGCTGCTGAAGAGCCGGTTTGAAGTGAAGCACTTAAGCGTGACTGAGAACATGGGAGGCCTTTGACCATAAGCGGATGTAGACTCATACAGCAGTCATGAATGATGAGTCAGCGCAGGCTTAGCTGAGGAGCCGTTACATCTCTGTGAGAAGATTTTCCACCGACAGACAGAGCTGCTGCTGCTTTTAAACTTTCACAAGTGCTCGCTCGCTTGACGCTCTACCTAAATTAGTACAGATTTAGGTCAGTTTCCTCTAAACCGAATTCTCTTAAATCTGTCATATTTTTACAACATCCTACAAAGCCAGTTTTCATTTGAGCACCTTAGCTTTATTGGTAACCAAACCACTGGAATGCTATCTCTCAAGAAACACTTTGATGAGATGATTTGATTTGTACGGCCTCCTTAGTTACTCTCCAAACTTTACATCGTTTATCTCAGGTGTCTTAATGGCTTAATTTAAAGTGTCATGTATGTTTTCTGTGAGTATATCTGTACTATTTAGTATATCTTTTAAATTATACTTTGCTGCAAGTTTCTTATGCAGGACGTAACAACTGAGCTAAACTGCACATGTCAAGGTTGGGAAAATAAGTCTGAAAATAAAAAAAAAAAAATCTGAAATTCATCACATATAGTTTATAATGTGTAAAATATACTTAGATATCCACATTTCCTGTGCCGAAGCCCGGTCGATGTTGCTGCAATTTGTAATGTTCACCCATAGAGGTCGATAGATGCCACAAATTACGTAATGCCCCTTTAATAGTCAAATGAGGGTCATTACCTGTTAGTCTTGATCACTGGTGTGGGCAGCACGCAGGTCAGTCTCCAGCCAAACGTGGCCAGAGACTGCAGCAGGGGGACGTAGTCTGCCTTCACCTGCAAGCCCTGTGGAGAGAGAAAGGCATATCAAATCACAGCGCTTAAATACTGAATGTGCAGAGGGGGCTTTCGGGTGATGTAACACACCGTCTGGCAGCCACAATGGAGGTGAACAGAGGCTGTGAGGGGCTGATTGCATCACTACACCTACAATTTGTCTGTCTCAATGGAATTCAGTAGGCATGGCGAATTCCTCTGCTGTGCTCGAAACTGTTTTATTTTTTTCCACCAGCGACACCTGGTTGGAGTCGTGTTTAGATACTGCCAGTGTGTGAGACAATCATCACCGTCTTGATTTAAGCGCATCTGATTTGCACGCTAGCGTTAGCAGCGGCTACTAGCTTCCTGTTAACATTGACGTCATCGATGTGCTTTGAAGTTTCAGGAGACTAGAGCTAAGAACAAAACAGTTTCCTGTGACACATCTGATCTTAATTTGCAAAGAAGTCGACCTTATCAGTTCACTTTAAACATCCCTGAACTGGCCGACACCGACACCACAGTCACACTCTGTTTTTCTAGTCCAGCTGTTATATTTAGCCATTATCTATGCACATAAAATTCTTCGGTGAACCTCCATGACGCTGCAGGCTCTGGCTGAAAGATTTGTGATGGAGCCGCAAAGCCTCTATTATAGAGTCATACAGTCTGCTGTGTGTGTCATGCTGTCCATTTGGACTGTACTGTATGTGAAATGTTGTTGTCCTTGTACCAGTGGTCGGTAACCAGTGGTCATTACTATGCAAATACGTATGTTATTTATATGCTTCTGCAGCAGTATGCCCAAAACAGATTACTGCAGCGTCTAAAACCCCCTTCCATGTCTCCTACAGTACAACACGACCACAGAGACACACACGCACATGCAAAACCTCAGTTAAAAACAAAAAAAAAACTCCCTCTCAGATCTGATGGCTTCATATGTCTTGTCTGAAAAGTTTTTTTCAAAGCAGTGTACGGAGAAGAATAAAAAGAAGAACAAGAGAAAACAAACATAAACAAATAAATTGTATCCCTGGTTGTCACATTGCAAACAATTCTATTGATGATGGAGATTGTCAGCACAGTTGGAGCGTGTGTTGGACCGAACAGTTTTCCTGTGTGAAACTACAGGGTGTGTAGTAAACATTTTACCACAGGCTGTGCCACCAAGTCATCTGTAATTGCATCACAGTCTCAGTGACAGAAGTTATCAAGAATTGAGAAAACTTTATATGTATGATTTGGGAGGAAGGCCTGCTTTTAATTCTTCACATGCACACACACACACGTACACACACATATCCACATACACACGCACAATGCCGCTCACACAGGACGTGTGTGTGGTTTGCCATGCTTGATATCTCTGCACCTGCCCTAACCGAAACACCACAGCGCGTGTCAGCCAGACTGCACATAACGAAACAAAACACAACCATTTGCACGCACACACATGTGAAAGCACGCACACACACACATACACACTTAGTGAGCACATCATCCAGATAAATAGCTTGAGAATGCCTGCACTAAGGAGCTTGAGAGAAGGGATGCAGTCATTTGGTATGGGGT
>OMKZ01010487.1:1361-11514 GCA_900302535.1 Neoniphon sammara | reverse complement strand
TCCACATACACACGCACAATGCCGCTCACACAGGACGTGTGTGTGGTTTGCCATGCTTGATATCTCTGCACCTGCCCTAACCGAAACACCACAGCGCGTGTCAGTCAGACTGCACACAACGAAACAAAACACCCATTTGCACGCACACACATGTGAAAGCACGCACACACACACTGCCAAGAAAAAAAAAGGGCTTTCCAGTCTCAAAAATGATGCCCAAAGTTGTGGACTATGCAAAATAATTCCACTCCTTTCACAGAGGAAGAGTAAAAACAAACGTCTCAGCGTTCAGGCCGTTGCCTTTTTTTTTTTTTTTACATGAATTCCAGACAGCTTGACTTTCTGTGCATTTGTGTCTACTAATTTGTGTCTACTCAACTGTACAAGAGCAGAGACTCGGGAACACATCACACCTACACATGCAAAATTAGCCATTACTGTACTGTGAGTGGATTATCTAATTAAAGCCACACTGGGCCAGGTTTTCGTGTGAAACTACACCTGTCTTATCATCATTAATCACAAAGAGAGGCTGCAGTAGAGAGCAGAGACCCATTCTCACTAATTGAGACCCTGGATATTCGTCCTACTTGCCCAGATCAAATTCTAGTGTAACTAATGGTCACTTCTTTGCCCACAGGAGGAAGCCAGTCATAACATACAACACACAGATAGTTAACGGCAAACCGAAGTGAGTCCATGCTCTAACCAAAATGTTTTGAATCCCTTTGGTATCCTTTTGTAAAAAGCGTAACCTAAATCCTTCACTTAAGTAACAGTACTAATACCACAATGGAAAAATACTTAGTAAATAAAAGTATAGAAGTATCAGCAGTAAAATGTAGTTCAGTATGAAAAGTATTGTGAAGAATGGTTCCTTTCAGAGTGTTAGATTATTGATGCACTAACTTGTAAGAAGTATTTGAATGTTGCAGCTCTAACTGCTCCATATACTGTTGGCTAGTTTACACTCTGACAATGCATCACATCTGAATTTTTTTGCATGGAAAAGCTTCTTCTGAAAACTTGACTATCAACCACAGCTGTCAGATAAATAGTGCAGTAAAAGTATAAATATAAAAGTATAAGTGAACAACTAAAGTAAAGTACAAAATTTGAGTAAATGGGCATCACAGACCGCGTGGGTTGGTGCTGTGTGCAATTCAACACACTGTAAAAAAAAATCTCCATCTTAACAAGTCATTCAGTCTCATATTCATAAATCTTGCTTTTCTTCAAAAAAGTGAAAATTCTGCAGTGGGATGAGATGCTAATCGACTTGTTTCCAGACGTTTCGTGAATCAGTTGTCATTTTCTTGATCCCAGTGGGCTGATCTGCCTTATTCCTCCCTGTTTCAACATATTTATACTTGCTCCCAGAAAAAAAAAAAAAAAAAACTGAAACAAGTGAAACTGCACCGGAAACAAATGGGATTATCTTACCCCACTGGCAGATTTAAGAAAAACAAGATGTTTTTGGGGTTTTTTTTTGACTACACATGAGACTAAATAACCTGTTACAATGGAGAATTGCAGTGCAACGTCACATTTACACGATTTCTGGGTGTGGAAGTTCTGGTTTTTCAGTTACCTCTTGCAGCCTCAAAGCCACCAGTGCTCGACGCTTCCCGACACACAGCTTTCACAGAGACAGCGCTCACTGCATTACACATGCAAGAAGTAATGAACCCCACGCTCATGTGACATAATGAAACATATTGTCGGTGTAGATATTACCCGGTGCAGCCATGCATGCTCAAACCTGCTAGTAGAGCACATCAAAGTGTATTTTTTTCTTTAAAGATTAATTTTGTGACGTTTCCTCTTTGACATTATACTTAGGCATCCTTGTAATGTTTGTTCCCTGTAGCATAGGAACTGATGGCTGTATGCTGCATGCTTGCAGGTTACCAATGTATTCTGCTCTGTCTCTGTGAGGAGAGTTATGATCGTGCTTTGTTGTATATTGTATAACTCCTGGTGATGAAGGAATTGGCCGACTACTATCACTATATTCTCTTAAAGCATTACTATTACCACTACTTTAATTTCTGCAGCTGGTTAGTAGATAGTGTGGAGAGATACAGAGAGAAAGAACAGCAAAGACAGAGAGATCAATTCAGAGGAAGGAGAGAGACTGATCAGCATGCAGCGTGCAGTAAATCGTGAGCCAGACTCGAAGTCAAAACACTTAAACCCACTCCACCACACAATGGCTCATTTTTCCTCTACAGTTTTCTTATTGACCAGGATGACAGAACATCTCATGCATCACACAGGCCTTCAGCATTAGCATATTAAAAGCCGGTTGCACCCTGCCGCCATGAGCTAATCGCTGGGATACAAAACTCTGCTCTAACTATTATTTACACAAGCATTACTTTCCCGGTTCCTGGGGGAGCGGCGCATCTACATTTTTTAGGAGTTTATGTTGGAAGCACTCCCAGAAACAGGCACTTTTTCAATGCCTGCCTAGAAAGTAAATTGAGAAATAATTTTGCTGTAATGGCTTTCTGTTCTTTGGAGTAGGTGAGAGTTAATCACAGCCTCTAGTCTCACAGCCTCCCTCCCCCCTCTGACTTATGCCCGGCCACCCTGCTGCACCAGCGCTCTGCACCAAGCGGCATGCCCAAAAACAGACTAAATACGCTGCCATTTTTGTCTTATATGTTATCTTGTTGACGGCAGATCAGAACCGCAAATAAAAAGGAAAGCGGATGCACAGTTTAAATTACTTATTTTCAAAAACAAATTATTCCTCTCTCCACTCTTCAGAGAGGACTGTGATCATAGGCAAGAAGTTAAATTGGGTCCACGGCCAAAACTGGCAGGCCCAGCCTGATAAGGCCACATGACCAGCTTACATACCTCAGATGCAAATTGTAAATATAAGTTTGGAGATGATGATGAACCTTGCGATTTGAAATCAAACTGAGAGCTTCTTTGAATGTCTCCATCCTCCATCTCCAATGAGTCAAATAATTCTGAAGTGTTGACATATTTTTTGTAAAGGAAACTGTAATTTTGTGTCACAAAGATCCACAGATAATCTAACTTTCTGCAAGTATTTCACGCTGTGTGGTTGGCGATGAGATGAGGATGCATGTGCTGTATCAACATGGGAGAGCAAGATGAAGTGCTCAGACTCACAGATTTCCAACTTCAGACAAGGATAAAAACAAAAAGGTGGGGCAAAAATATATAAATTTGACCATGGTTACGGTTAGAGCCACACAGGCACAGCAGTCAGTCTCTGCACACGGAGCGCAACAGTGAAAAACAGAGAAGACTGGTGGATCTTCATAAGACACAGCAGCTTTCTCCAAATAAATAGCACTTCACTTGTTACTTTGGATGGAGACACTTGAAAAAAGGTCTTTGCTTTCAAATCGCCAAGTTCCCAGATCCAAACGTCACTGACACAGCATTGGGCTGAAAAGGTGGTGTGTCAAATCAGTATCCTAGGTGTGGAAGCTGCTCATGTGGCCTTATACTCTGGTGGACCTGACAATTGTGGCTCTGAAACCAAGTTGGACTTTTTGCCTATTATCACTATACTCCCTAAAGTGTAAAGCAAAACATTATTTATTTATTTATTTACTGAAAATCCACTTTAAGGCCTACAAAAAAACAAAAAAAACAAAAAAACAAAAACCACTTCCCCACCATACGTGGAAGTGTTTTGTTGAGCATACTATGCATACCTCTTTTAAGCATCTATTCACACAGCTGAACATATTTGTACCTGCGAGCTCCTCAGTGCAGCCACCTTGCTGAAGGGCAATGCTAGTTGTTGATGAAGGAGAAAGCATTCGTCATTCATTTTCCCTACCACAATTTTCCCAGCTGGTGTTGGTATTCCAAACAGCACCCTTCCAGTCACAAACCCACTGCGCTAACCTTTAAGTTTTGCTGATCTATCTGCAAACGATCGCTTTTACAAAAGGCAATTTGGGGCTATGTTATCAAGTGCGTGGGAAGGTTATATCTAAGACAAATTTTGCAATTGAGGTCTAGAAGGGAAAGCAGGAGCTGAGGTTAACCTGAAGTTCAAAGTGCACTCTGCAAGTCAGTTGAACAAAAACACAGGCCTATTGTTTTTCCTCCACCAACTTTGCAGCGTAGACATAACAAACTGTGCTTATGTTTTTCTCGGCTCTGAACATAGCTTCAGTTTTGCAGACTACTCAGGTCAGCGGGTTTACACAAACAGTCCAGTAATGGTGATGTCTTTAAAAAGGGCATTCATATACTAGGTATTCCCGGTATGTTTGCTTGACCTGGCATGTTGTCACGGCAGCACAAACTTCAGTATTCACTCTTTCAGTCACTAGCTGTCGGTATTTGAGCTGTTTTTGACAGGAAACTGATCATTTCCCCACTGACACATCTGATCAGTTTCAGCTTGTTGGCTAACAGCTAACCATCATCGCCTTAATGTGATCACATATGATTTGAGGCATTAGATAAAGTGTCTACTAGAAGCAAATGTTTGTGTTAGTATGAGTCACATGTTATAACATTGATTGCTTTGCTAAATTAGCCTGCTGGCTGGTTACTTTGCCATCAATGCCAGAAATCTGTTGTTGGGTTAGATGTGACTGCAAAAAATCTCCGTCTCAACAAGTCATTTATTCTCCTTTTGAATCTTCTATTCTTAAGACATGAAAAAATTCTGCCAGCGGGATGAGATAATCCCACTTGTTCCCAATGCTAATCAACTTGTTTCCAGAATTTTCTCGAGTCGAGTATTATTCTCTTGATACTGATCTGCCTTATTCTGCCTTGTTTCAACATATTTATACTTAATTCCTGAAACGAGTGAAACTTCATTGGAAACAAGAGTGATTATCTCACCCCACATTTATTCACCTGCTAAAAAACGAGAGACAAAAATTAGGATTTTAAGGCTGAAAATGAGATTAAATGATTTGTTAAAATGGAGATTTTTTGCAGTGTAGCTCAGGTGAGCATTTTGTAAAGAAGCAAAGCCTGAAGAAAAGAAAGTTTCCTGTGTCACAGTAACCTAAATTTGGAAACTAATCTATTTCATTAGAATATTCACTTTTATTTAAACCACTGTCCTACACCCACACCACAATCTTTGTCAGGTATTTCTCTTTTCTGTTCGGGTGTTATATAAATGAATTATTTGAGTATTTGACAGTGCGCCGGCTGTGGTTGCTAGGAGACGTGCGATGCAAATGCAAAGCCTCCATACTGGCAAGTTCCTATTCTGTTACAGCCGTTCACAGGTTTCTGAACCCACATTTCATCCTATAAACAGCTTCCAGAACCGAAACCCCCTCAGACGTCCCCCATCCACCCGGCTATCAGCATCATCGTCACGTTGTGTGACAGCGCGGGCTCGATCTCTCACTCGCAGGGACAGTGCAAATTACTCTGCCTCTATCTAGGTCACCTCCTCTCTCACCTCCGTCTGAGAGGATAGAGATATCATGGCCGAGGGATATGCTGCAATGATCACTTCTCTGCCACCCCTGCTGTACAACATGCATACACACAGACTACAGCATATACATGCATACACACACTGCAGAGCATATACACACACACGCAAACATTCCAAGCCTGAGGTGTCCTCTCCACGTCTTAAAGTTACTTCTTCAAAGATTCCTGGCTGCCATGCTGATGCTGTGATGTGGGGCCCTAATCTCATTTTAGACATAATTTGGTTTCTGGAGACTGTGAAGTGCTGCTCTTCAAAGCCGGGGATGCTAGTGAATTCCAGGAATGAGTGACAACAATGTCAGCGCTGTTAAGCTCCTTTCACTTGCCGGGGCTTTTGGACTGCACTTCTTTAAAATTCGAGCTCCACTGATATTAACTTTTAGGTGTCATTCTGCTGGAGAAGACAATTTTCTCAAAACTTCCCCTCCAATTTTTCTGGTTGTCTTTTGAGGTACGAGTTCTCAAGATCAAGGAATAAGCAATCCAGTGACAAAATCAAATTTCATTGCCTGAGGTGCTTGAAAAGAAATTGTACCTACTGACAGTCATGTTAGCATACCTACAGATCAAAACACGGACTTGAAGAGGACACTCAAAATCTGCTGTGCATGTGCAGGCAGTGCAGTCCTGTAGCTGCTTTGGCTCAGGAGCCAAGTCTATGTAAATTTTGGCTAAACAAAGCATAAAACTCTCCTTACTGAATCTGTATCAAGGTCCTTCATTAATAGGTTGAATTCAGAGAGAGGATCACCCGGTACTGCAGAAATATCCTTCTCATAGTGTCTCATATTCAGTATTAAAATCTTGTTTTTCTTCAATGCGAAAAAATCTGTGAGGAGAAAATGCAGAATTTTTTTAAATCAAGTGTCATTTTCTTGATCCTAGTGGGCTGATCTACCTTATTCTGCCTTGTTTCAACATGTTTATACTTGTTTTCTGAAAAAGTCCTGAAACAAGTGAAACTGCATTGGAAACAAGTGGGATTAATTATAACTTAAGAGTGAATATGAGACTACTTGTTTAGGTTGAATGGCTTTTCTTGTGGTAACCAGGGTCTTGTTTTCTCCTATTTCAGATTTTTTAATTATGTAGAATGCTTTAACACAAATATTCACCCTGTAGAAATGCTTTGGTAACCACTGTAAAAAATAAAAAAAAAAAGTTTAAAAAAGTTGAAGGACGCTTGAGGATGCTCTAGTCTATGATTGTGGGTGCTCCAGTGCTGCCTAACCACATCTCCATTGTACCTTTAATCAGAGTATACAGCTCAAAACTGGGATTATTGCTATAGTAAAAAAATCTTTTGAGGGTGAACCTTTGGAGAACAACAGTCAAACAGCTCTATATAAAATAATTATAGTGCAATAAAAAAGATTTTGAGCGCATAAAAAAGCAAAGCATCTTTTAAGACACATCAGTGTCCTCATAGCCCTCAAATGTAGTAACAGGATATCAGTCCATCTTTTAATAAAACACACAAACACACAAGTGTTTTTGTGCCTCTTGCACGCTCTCACTGTTTTATCTGGATGCAGAAACACTGCCGGAAATACAACAACTTCCTGCTAATGTACTTCACCCCTCTTGATAAATAAATAGTCCTAGGGCTGCAGAAGCAGCTCTTGGCAAGTAAATGTACTAAGACCGATCCTAATTGAAGTCTGAAGGAGAACAAGTTTTGTTTTGTTGTTGCTCCTGCAAAGCTCAATGAAAAGAGAGAGGGCTTTCAGTACATTAGGTCGAAAGCAGCTCATATATTGATTTTCCCATAGGATACAAGGAGATGGGAGCGAGGTCCTAATTGGAGTTTCATAGCAGAGACCATGATGAGTTATTCATTTTGAACCCTCCACCACCACCCATAAGGGTCCTATTCAGGTCATTTCACTCATTTGCTGCAGAAAATAAACAAATAAATTAAATAAAATAAAAAAGCAAGCTATTCGTAGGCAACTGCTGCATCTTTAAATGTATTTAGGGCATCGGTCCAAAGTCTGCATTGTGTTAGTATTCTTGAATTAAATGGTCCAAAAAAATTTAAGCTTAAGTGCACATTTAGCTCAAAAAAGGAGAGGGCACTATCTGAAAGAGAGTTGCTGGTTTGTATTAAATTGTATTACAGCTAAGTTAGTTAACATGGAGGTAATGTAATGTGCTGTCATGTCGAATGACTGTCATTTCACTGAATGGACCGCTAGAGAGCCTGAAAGAACCCAAGGCCTCAAGAAATGTTTTCATGAGCTCCTTTGATACTGTTTCTATAGAGCGCACCATGCTGACTTTATGCAGTACTCAACATGCTGAATGCACTATATAGGCTTTTATTTTATTTCCTTTGCCTGTTACTTCATGCTTTTGTTGTTTTTATGCCATTTTCCACCATGATGAATTCTGCCATGACTTAGACTCTATTATTTGTAATAAATCACCTCTATCTTAGCTTGTCAACTTGACTTTTTTTTTGTTTTGGTTTGGTTTAGTCTCTTTCTTCAGCTTGTTGTGAGGTGAGAATTTTTTGACCCTTTGGATTTTGTTTGTTTCCCATGTGTAGATTTCTAGTGTTTATCTTCTTTTTTGTGTGTTTTCATCACTTTATTTCATCCTTTTTATCACTTTACTTTTATAACAGCACAGCTAACCTAAACTATACTCTGTGTAATTTATTATAAAGCAATATCTGTAGTGTCAAGACTTTGTAATCTGATGTGCAGAAATTTGTGCAATAACAACATGTCTGTTAGCTCATTTTGTTGTTGCACGAACACCTGTGGATTTATGCAACTAAAGTGATGCCCTTTTATTATGCAAATGGTAAGATTAGCAGTGAGTCAATTAAAAAGTTAACAATTAAAACAGTTTTTCTTCTTCCTTTGTGATGCAGTGACATCACCTCTGAAAACATCCACTCTTCCCACTTGAACACAATGCAAGTGATTGCCTGTCCTCAGTGAAACAGCTTGTTTTCCTGTTCTGTGAGCCTATTAAATCCAACCACCTGTCCGACTTTTGGCTAAATGAGAGCGTTGAGCACCAGGGAGAAAAGAAGAAGAAGAAGGAGGAGGAAAATACACACCCATCGCAATCAATATTCTGCATTATTTTTCATTGTAATTATCCCGGCGCTGAAACGACAATGAGCTGCGAAGATACTTTGCATATCAATTTTAAGCAGCGATCGCAATGAATGGGGATGAGAGGGGCCCAGATCACCCTTTGTGAGAGTGTGTTGTCAGACTAGTGTTAGCATGGCGCGGATCACTTGATGAAACAATTTTTGATAAATTCCCGGCACATTGGAACTCCTGGATCACTGAGTTGGTTCAACGTTTTTCACCACTGACGTCTCTAAAGGAGCCTTGAAATCCATTACGCTGTAACAGTATTACCATTCATCTCAGAGGGGAAAAGTGTATAATGCTGAAGCAAAGGGACTCTAGGACTCTTTTTCTGGCACATGTGGTCATCAGCGCCGGGCCAGACAATCAGAAAGCCACATTTGGTGGACAAAAGTCTCCTTTCACACTTGGACGGCCCCAGGCCTCAAAAGTCCAAATTCGATTACTGAGATAGCATCGGCAAACACATACACACACACTCAAACTCACACGCACACACTCAAGATGACAAAGACACACATGTACAAGCAAGTGCACGTGCATGTATGCGTAGACACTCAGACGCAGACACACACATACTCACACACATACACGTGTGACAATAAAATGCCCGAAAACCCTTCAGCGCTGGACGGAAATCAATTTCCAACTTGGAACTTGTGCTGAACGTAGACACTAATCGCCGGGCAGATAAGGGCTTGTTTGCTCTAGATAAGACAGGCCACTGCGACACGTGTCCCATAAATTGTGATTTGCCAGATTTGCCTTTAGGGTTGCAGGGGAAAGGTGGGCGAAATTGGGTGGAGGAAGTGGAGGGGCACATATTTAAGTCACAAGAGATTTCAGTGTAAGAGTACCAGCCTCTTACGAAGGTTGTGTCCGTTTCCATGCTTTTGTGTTAAAGGTACAGTATGTGTTTTTATAATGCTTTAGCAGCGCCGCCGTCCATGTTGGCGTACAGACTCAAGAGGTCGGAAGTTATAAGCTAAACAATATTTAACAAGCAATACTTTTACACCACAACACAAGTTTAACACACAAGGTTAGAAATGTTTTGAGAAGCCATCAGGTCAAACAACAGCCATAGGAAACAAGTCAAACTATTATATAATACTTATTCTATATTTTATGATATGTAAAGGCTACAAGTCATAATGCTCTGTTATTACAGGAAACAAGTTGGACGAGAGCGAGGGTGAAAGCATTAGCAGTGTTTTGCTAACAGTATAGCCAAGGGGAGCCACACCCAGCATGATGTTGCTCTATAGACTTATTATTTTGAAAGCTTAACATCTCAGCAGCCTTCACAGCATCAGTAGATTGACTGGTATTGATCAACAATACTCATGAAGCCTCACTGCTGTGGTATGGTCATTTGCACATTTGAGCTGATGAATTATTACATATTGTACTTTGAATTCTCATCACAAATTAAAATATGTTCTGACGTGTGCCTCAATATGGCTTGTTATTAATATAGTGCATCAACTTCCCGTGACTGTGCTGCACTGGTGCCAGTGAGCAAAAACCAGAGTGGGCAAAAAAAAAAAAAAAAAAAAAAAAAA